>WOXC01002829.1:0-95469 GCA_011680675.1 Gymnobelideus leadbeateri
GAAATGGATCTGAAATTCGAGGTCGTAACATTAAATATTTCAAATATATATATAAATACTATTATTAATACTCTTTTGCCTATAATTGTGAGATAAGATGTGCAGGCATTGGGACACAAAGATTCATCTTCCTCTAATGGAAAACTCGATGGGGGTATGGGAGAAGGTATGGGAGAGAGCAGATTGGAGGAAGCGATATCTTGTGGGACTGCTATTCAGGGAGGTTGGGTAGGGGAATAATGGGGGGAAATGATTGTAACTCAAAATCTGGCGGAAATGAATGATGTAAAACAAAAGTTAATAAAGCATTTGTTTAAAAATTAAAAAAAAAAGATTGCTGATAAGTTGGAATGCATCTACATGTAGTGGCAACCACATTGGCATTCCCAGGATGGCTGCTAACACAGGTTCTTAGATCTTTACTAGGAAAGATAGCGTTTAAGGGGTCAACAATCTTTTTAAATTACATTCACTAGTACAGGGGAAAAGTCAGCATCCTGAACTTCAGAGAAAATACAAACAGAAAATACAGAGAAAATGCAAGCAGAGAAATAAAGACCAACAGACAGGCCTCTGACTGCCTGAATCAAAGCAATACTGTTGTACACTTTATATACATCCCTGGATCAAGAGAGTCTTTATCTGAGCAGTTGGGGAGCTCTCAACATAAAGTCACTCAGAATCCTGACCAAGGAATCACAAGATCCTTCTCATAAACAAGCCCCCAAAGCAAAATACCAACTCAGAGTATATATACACTTAAGAGTTAGAAGGCATTGCAACAGTGCCTAATTAGAAATTACCAAAAAGTGTGAAAGCCTTCCTACAAGCAAGTCTCCACTAAGCAAGCTTCCCTTAATGGGCTTCACTTGAGGTCTATTAATGGGTGGGGAAGATCTTAAATCCCTTTAAAATTACACCATAGAAGGATGATAAACCTGGTAAGAGAGCTAAAAGCCATGTCATTTCAAGATCCAATGACATAGTTGAAGATGTTATCCTAGAGAAAAGAAGACTTGGTATGGGAGGAAGGAAGATGGACAAGATAGTTTTTTTTAAATTTCATGTGAAAGAGGGATTAGATTTGTCCTAATTTCAGAGAAGCTGGTTATGGATAAATATACAAAACCACCAGGACCTTACAAAATGGAGAAAAAATCCCTAATTTATATCTTTCAGAAAGTGGAAAGGCTACACATTGAGAAACAAGGTACCATGAAGGAGAGATTGAATAAGTATTTCTCAGATATGTTATAAAGGAACTCTGCTCAGGTCCTGATAGGATTAGATGACTTCTTAAGTCTGTTTCTACTCTGAGGTTCTGTGAAATCATAAATAACTGATTTAAAAGTGCAGGAAACTGCATTTTAGATTTCATGAAAGCAGACTCAGATAAAATATGCTATGGCATATATCCACATGTTGCAGGAAAAAGCAAAGGGAAGGTGGAAAGAGAATACCTTTCCTTACTCAAGTTATGTTTCTGCTCCTATACAGATCACAGAATCACATGTATGCATAGTCCCCATAACCCTGTTTGCGATGATAGCTAAGAAAAAATAAGGCTGTGGAGATGGGGTGGGGGTAGGAGACCCTGATGGAAACCCACTGATTCTACAACTGGAAATTCTCTCAATTCCAGCCAGAGGTTGCTAAGAAGCACCGATTTTCACTTTGACATTTCACTCATTTTTATTCATTTGACAAAGTCTTTCATTTGTCTTTGTGGACAAAATGAAGAGGTGGGGCAATATGATTTGTATAGCAGATTCTTAACTAGTTTAATGATGAGACCCATAAAAAATATGGGCAGAAAATCTAGGCCTTTAAAAAAAAATGATAAAAGCTTGCAGATTATTAGTTCAAAGGGACTTCATATACAACCTTTCTTGTCCAGCATTTCCCAGCTGTAATTCTGCAAGACTTGTACTATTAAAACTCTATAGTTTCTGAAATTTATAAACTAAAACTTTGTCTCCCTATACTCCTTCCATTCTCCATGATTCTTTTTTCCTGTTTACTGACCTTCTAAGAACTATAAAACCAAGGCTAAAGAGGGTAGAATGGTCTAGAATAGAGAATTAATTGAGATGTTTCTCAGGTCTGAAGAATCATTTGAGTTGGGTAACACTGATCTAGTTCAAGTCTCCATTCTGTGGATGAAGCCCAAAGAGCTAAACAGTTAAAGGACTTGCCCATAGTCTACCCAAGTTAGTGCTAATACCTGACTTAGAACCTGACCTACTTATTTCTGGTTAGTACTCTTCCAATTAATATTAATCACTTGCATTTAATAGTGCTTTAAGAGAGACAGTATTGTGCAGGGGTGGGTAACCTGAGGCCTTGAGGCCACATGTGGCCCTCTAGGTCCTCAAAGGCAGACCTTTGACTGAATCAAAACTTCACAGAACAAATCCCCTTAATAAAAGGATTTGTTCTGTAAAACTTGGACTCAGTCAAAAGGCTACACCTAAGGACCTCTAGAAGGTTCTTGTGGCCTTGAGGCAGGTTCCCCACCCATGGATAGTGGATAGAGAATTGGTCTAGAAGTTAAGAAGATCTGAGTTCAAGTCTTGCCCTCTGAGCTATACTAGCTGTGTGACACTGGGTAAGTCATTTAACCTTTCAGTGCACTAGACAATTTTCTTTCTTTTTCAGAGGGAGAGGCAATTGGAATTAAATGATTGCCCAGGATCACATAGCTAGCAAGTGTCTGAGGCCAGATTTGAAATCAGATCCTCCTAACTCCAGGGCCTGTGCTCTATCCACTGTGCCACCTAGTTGCCCCTACTAGACAACTTTCTAAGACAAACACTGCAGAGAAGGTGCCAAACCTACACTGGAGAACGGAATCTCTTCATGTGGTAGTTACCTATACCAATGGAATCACATTGTCCCTTGTTCCTAAATATTTACAAAGTGCTTTACATACACTATCTGATTTGACCTTCACAATAACCATGTTCTGGGGTAAGTCTGACTCAGATTTAAGTTTGATACTGGAACAAAGTGAGACACTTGCAGATCGTTCAGGAATTAAAAGATTTACTGATAGTCATAGTTTACCTTTATACAAATTTACTCATAGTCATAGCATGAGGATATTCAATAAGGAGAAGCATTGGGAACTCCTTGAATTATTTGAGTTTAGCAAAAATCTCACCAGCCAAGCAAATGGACCTCCTCCAGTAATATGGCTGCTTTGTACACAAGTATAGAGAAATGACCTCAGTAGGCTAAGCCGTTAGTGACCTGGGCCAACCAAGTCTTGAGGATGAATTAGCAGATCATCTAAGACAGAAGCACCCACATAAAAGACATCAGGGACTTGATCCTGAAGACAGGAGAACTGGTAGAGAAATGTGGACATTCTGCATTGGCCAATCATGTGGTTGAAAGCAGCCTTTTTCCATTGGCAGGGTAGCCAGAATCATCTTGTGTCTTTAAATCTACCTAAGCACAGACAATTTTTCCTGTTTGTGTGGACTTATCTACTCATAGTAGGTGACACTGGGTGTTAAGGGAGCAAGGGCCTGAGGGTCACTTCCCCTAAGGCAATCTGGGCTACATGAAACAGATTTGAGGTTTTGTTCTATTTTATTTGTTCTTTTCAAAAAAGTTCTGGGGTGGGGGAAGCAGGAAGGAATAGAACACACCTGACCCTCAAAGAGTAGAGCCAGAGCAAACTCATGTTGCAACTTTGAAGGAAAAACTAGCCTAATCTGCAGTAGGGAGAGGTTAGAATACAGACTACAACCATGTGTCAGATACTACAAATGAAGAAGCTGAGGCTCTGGAGAATTTAAGCCACTTGCCCATAGTAATGTAGTTAGTAAATGCTAGAGGCCGAATTTGAACCCAAGTCTCTCCTGATTATAATTCCAATGGATTTCTTACTATATCACCCTGCGTTTATGTCACGTGAATATTACTAGTGAAATAACACCTCAAAAGCAAGAGTCATTATTAAAACTACCTCTTAGGTAGCATTTTGAAGGCACTTATTGCATGTCATTTTATGGGAGAGGAGGTTGCCTAAGGACCATTCAAACTATGGCTGTTAATGTGTAATGCGATCCCCCAGAGACACAGCATTAGGAAACGGTCCATCTGATAGTTGATGTACAGAAATGATGTATGGAAAACTTTGGATTTCTGGAAATGTTACAAATTCATGTTATAATTCAAAATCCTTGGGTTGTTTTCTAGCTCTTGCCATAAGCAGGTAGGTGTGAGATAAAATGTGGAAAATGTATGATAGGGGAAGGTATGCCCTTTATTTGAAAAACTCTAATGATTTTTCACTTGCTTAGTAGACCTCACTTGAATTATGGGCACATGAACAAACCATAGAAACAACAGTTAGTTTTATTAAACATAATGACAACAATAGAACAATATACCAAAGTTTTTGGGATACAGCCCAGGTGGTCCTTAGGGGAAAATACATATCTCTAAATACATATCTCTTGTCAACAAGGGAAACGGAATAGATCACCAAACTGGGAGCTAAATTTGGAAGTAAATCAAACTAGAAAACCAACCACACTTTTGAAAATCCCAATTAAACAACAAAATAGAAATCTTGAAAATGAAAAAAGAGTTGTAAGTTAAAACAAAAACACATTGAATTAATGAATAAAACTGGAAGCCATGTTTCAAAAACACATTAAGATAGACAAACCTTAGCTAATTTAATTTTCTAAAATAAAGAGGAAAGTCAAATTACCAAGTTATCAAAAATTAAAAATGAGAATTTGTGGGGGCGGAGCCAAGATGGCGGAGTAGAAACAGCTCATCCAAGCCACTCTGCCCCCAGATTCCCCCCAAACTATGTAAAAGGGGACTCTGAACAACTTCTGGAGCCCCAGCACCCACAGAATGACACAAAGAAGCTAACCTCCCACTGAGGACAGCCCCACAGCCCTGCAGGAAGGACCAGCGCAGCACTCTGGGAGCCGGCAGCGTACAGCATGCGGGGAGCCGAGTCGAGCCAAGCAGAGCCCAGGTCCCCGTGAACTGAGGCTTTAGCCCCAGGGCGGCAGAGCCATCAGCCAGCTGGAGAGACCCCAGAACACCAGCAACTGTGGCGACTCCAGAATTATCAACGTAGACATGCCTAGGACAAAGTAAGAGGTTAGTGCCCTATGGACTTTGGGACCAGTATTTGGGGAATGCGTCGGCTTCCTCCCCTGGGGGCTAGAAGCCACTGAGGAGACACACCATTTTGCAGTTTTCAGAGGCAGCTCCAGCTCCTGGCCTGCGAACTGTAGGGAGATCCAGCGATCAGTCTTGGGGGGGGGGGGCGGTAATCGCTCTTGCTTTAACCTCCCTGGATCTGGACTGTGATCTGGGGTAGAAGTTGTGGGTGGGTTTACAGCTTGCCAGAAATGGAAGTTGCCCTCCCACACGTTCGGGACGAAAATTCTCCTGTCAGCAAAGCCATAGTGTGGCAACAAGCCCAAAAGTCAAGTAATTAAGTGGCAACATGCCAAGGCAAAGGAAACAGAAAAATGCAACCCTAGACTCCTATTTTGGGGGCATAGAGCGGGAAAAGGACTGTGAGGTCAGAAGTCCTGCTCCAAAAACCCCAGGGGAAAACATGAGCAGGTTGCAGGCCATAGAGGACTTTAAGAAGGACTTTAAAAATCAAATAAGAGAAGTGGAGGAAAAATTGGAAAGAGAAATGAGAAGGATGCAGGAAAAGTATGAAATGAGGGTCAACAGCCTGACTGAGGAAAACAACACCTTAAAAAATAGACTAACTCAAATGGCAAAGGAGGCCCAAAAGGGCAATGAGGAGAAGAATGCCTTAAAAAGCCAAATTTGCTAGATGGAAAAAGAATCTCAAAAGCTCACTGAGGAGATTCATTCCTTCAGAGTTAGACTGGAGCAAATGGAAGCTAGTGACTTTATGAGAAATCAAGATGCTGTTAAGCAGATCCAAAAAAATGAAAGATTAGAAGGCAATGTGAAATATCTCATGGGAAAAACCACTGACCTGGAGAATAGATCCAGGAGAGACAATTTAAAAAATTATTGGACTACCTGAAAGCCATGATCAAGGAAAGAACCTAGAAATCACCCTTCAAGAAATTCTCAAGGAAAACTGCCCTGATGTTTTAGATCCAGAGGGCAAAATAGAGGTTGAAAGAATCCATTGATCACCTCCTGAAAAAGATCCCAAAAAGAAAACTCCCAGGAATATTATAGCCAGGTTCCAGAATCCCCAGATCAAGGAGAAAATACTACAGGCAGCCAGGAAGAAACACTTTCAATATTGTGGAAACACAATCAGAATAGCCCAGGACCTGGCAGCTTCTACACTGAGGGATCAAAGGGTATGGAATATGATATTCCAGAGGGCAAAAGAACTGGGAATGAACCCAAGGGTCACCTACCCAGCAAAACTGAGTATTTTGTTTCAGGGGAAAATATGGTCATTCAGTGGAATAGAGGACTTTCAAGCATTCTTGTGGAAAAAACCAGAGTTGAATAGAAAATTTGACATCCAGACACAAGAAGCAAGAGATGCCTGAGAAGGTAATCAGGGAAAAGAAATCAAAAGGAACTTATCAAAGTTGAACTATTTACATTCCTATATGGAAAAGCAATAACTGTGACTGACAATTTCTTTCTCACTATGAAAATAATGGAAGAAGGGGGTGTGGTCATATGAATACATATGTGAATGTGTGTGTATATGGTTACAGTTATATATGGATAGAGGGCATAGGTTGAATTTGTTGGGAAGAGAGAATGCTCAAGGGATGAAATTATGAGGTGAGAGAGGAAAGTGGCAAGAAGAGATGGGGAGAGACAGGGTAGGGTAAACTATCTCATGTAGAAGAAGCAAGGGGAAGTGGTTGCAAGGGAGGGGGAGAATAGGAAGGCAAAAAGGCAAAACTACATTCTCATTGAATTTGGTTCAGGGAGAAAATGACATACATACTAAATGGGATATCTCAACCTACAGCAGAATAGGGGGAAGGGGGATGAGAGGTGGGATGATGGATGGGAGGGTATCCTTGGGGTGAGGGGAGGTTGGAAGTACCCACTATAGAAGAGGGACAGGATCATGTAGGGTATGGACCAGGTGGGGGGTGGGATGAGTGGGAGGGAATTATAAGCAGCCTTGTACAATATATCTACTATGATAATGTTTTGCATAGCTAGACATGTACAACAAATACTGAATTACTTATCTTCCCGGAGGGAATGGGTGACAAGGGAGGAAGGAAATGGATCTGAAATTCGAGGTCTTAAGATTAAATGTTTCAAATATATATAAATACTATTATTAATACTCTTTTGATTGTAATTGGGAGATATGATGTGCAGGCATTGGGACACAAAGATTCACCTTCCTCTAATGGAAAAGTCTAAGGGGGTATGGGAGAGAGCAGATTGGAGGAAACGATATCTTGTGGGACTGCTAATCTGGGAGGGTGGGTAGGGGAAAAACGGGGGGGGAAATGATTGTAACTCAAAATTTGGCGGAAATGAATGATGTAAAACAGAAGTTAATAAAGCATTTGTTAAAAAAAAAAGAAATGATATATGTATTAGAGAAAGCTACTGAAAAAAATTTCCCCTAATTCTCTCCTTTGCTTTTTATTTTGGCTGCCTTAATTTTATTTGTGCAAAAACTTTTAAATTTTATGTAATCAATTATATGCAAGAATAATGAAAAAAATGAGAATTTGTAACAAATGAAGAAATAAAGGAATTGGAAACTATGTGCCCAAATATTAGCCAAAAATACTGACAACTTAGATGAAATGATAAAACATTATCAAAAACATAAGATCCCCCATATTAACACAACAAGTAAAAGATTTGTAGAACCTAATCTTAGAAAAATAAATTAAACAAATTGTAAATGAGCTCCCAAAGGAGAAAAAAAAATTCACTACTATTATTTGATACATTGATTAAGATGCTAGCTTTAGCAATAACACAAAAAAGAAATTGAGGAAAAATAGGCAAAATGGGGACAAAATGATCACTTTTGAGTAGATTATATGATGGTTTACTTAGAGAACCAACTAAAATTAACTTAAATAATAACTTCAGTAAAGTTGCAGGATATAAAATAATTCTACTTAATGATTAGCATTTTTGCATATTATCAACTAACCCAACAGAAGAGATAGAAAGAGAAATCCATTTAAAATTACTATAGAATTTACAAAATATGTGGGAGTTTATCTACCAAGACATATAAGAACTATATGACTATAACTATAACACACTTGTCACATAAAGACAGACTGAAAACAAGACAATATTACCAGAATTGGTTTCTTTATTCAGCACTATATCAATAAAACTAGCAAAAGATTCTTTAAAGAGCTAGAAAAAATAATGAAATTCATCATGGGAGGAAAGGGGGCCTAGGAGTACCAGATCTCAGAATAGACTAAATAATCAAAATAATTTGGCACTGATTAAGGGATGATCAGTGGAACAGATTAAGTACACACAACATATGAAAGCAAATATAATAGGCTTCTTTGATAAACCTAAGCTACTTGGTGTAATAGTAATGAAATTTGAAGATCCCTTTGTATTGCCAAGCTAAGAGGTACTTAGCACCTAGTCTCAAATTAAGCCTCTGTTAAAGAAACAGGAGGTATGATCCCCTCTTGCTGATGTAACAGGAAGGGGCTGAACAGGGAGGATCTATACCATATTTAAGGAAGAGCACAAGCTGGACAGTCAGGAGTTCCTGGGGTAAACATTTTAGAGGCAAGGCATCTGCTGCTGGACTGAAGACTGAACTGAGAGGCCATGTGGAGGCTGGATAAAGTGATTTTGATTTTGAGAATGGAGCTTATGGTGCTGAGGATTTCTTAGGGCCAGCTGGAGCTCCTGAGGACTTCCAAGGGCCAGATGGAGCTGCCAAAGACTGAGGAAACATGACTGTGGTGCTGGTACTTGGTCTGTCTGTTTTGATATTACTCTGTCAGATTTGTTTGTTGATAGAGGCCTCTGATCTTGTTGGGCCTATGTTGATTTCACAGACAGAAAGTGAATTGAAGAGGATGCTGGTTATTGTGTCTTTGTTAAGCTTTGTCTTCCCAGGAACATAAACTGCTAAGAACTTGCCTTGGGTTGGGATGAAGAAAAGACCTCTCCTTGGGTATTGAATGCTGTGATGATATTGTAACCTAGTTGTGATGTAGGGATAGATGGCTTCTGTGTTTTGTGACTGACCAAATGAATGTACTTTGTTTCTGATTGGAAACTAATCTCCAATTGAGACTAATCCAGGGGTGGAGTACTTTGACTTTTGTACTTTGTGATTGAACTGAGGACCAAATGAATGTACTTTGTTTATGATTGGAAACTAATCTCCAGTTGAGACTACCCAGGGGTGGAGTACTTTGACTTTTGTACTTTGTGATTGAACTGAGGACCAAATGAATGTACTTTGTTTATGATTGGAAACTAATCTCCAGTTGAGACTACCCAGGGGTGGAGTACTTTGACTTTTGTACTTTGTTGCCCTTAAGGAGAAGCCTCCTTAAGGATGATTGAATGATTGAGTTACTAAATGAATGCATTTTGTTTAAAACTATGTGACCACTTTGGTGAAAACTATGTGGCCATTTTAGTGATGAGTTGCTGAGTTGTGACATGGTGAATGCTGTATTTTGACCTTCTGTGATAAGCTGTAACATTGTGAATGCTATGCTCTGATTTTTTACTGAATAGAGTGTTCGCTATACTATATAATCAGAACCTTGGAAGCTGTTCACAGCAGCAGTCCTCTGGAAAGCTGCTTATGCTTGGCTTTATACTTGGGTAAGGACTCACTATTTGATAACAAGTCAAGGGAAACTGAGTCTGGTAGAAACTAGATCTCTATCAACATCTCACACTGTATACCAAAATAAGCTATAAATTGATATCTTAGACATAAAAAATGACATTTGGCCCTTACAACAACCTTGCAAGGTAGATGTTATTATTATCACTATTTTACACTTGAGAAAATTTGGGCAAACAGAGGCTAAGCAACATGCCCAGGGTCACATAGCTAGTAAGTATTTAAGGCTGGATTTGAACTCAGGTCTTCCTGATTCCAGGCCCAGTACTTCATTAACTACACAAAGAGCAGGTCCCTTTATTGCAAGTCCTTTTGACAAGGGTCTCATAGCCAAGATTTATAATTACCTGAGTTAGATTTATAAGAATGAGAGTCATTCACCAACTTATAAATATTGGGTCAAAGAATATGAACAGAAAACTTTCAGAGGAAGAAAGCAAAGCTATCAATAATCTCATGAAAAGTAAAAGTTGAAATTGAGGATCTCTGACTCCAGAGTCTATACTTTCACTGTATCTCACTGACTACTTTGAATAGAATAAAGCTGGGAAGGTATATTGAGTCCAATCTGTAGAGGGACTTGGAGACCAAGCTAAGGTATTTAGACTTCATTCTATAGGAAATTCAGAGCCATTGAAAGTTTTTGATCAGGAAGTCGCTTAACTAAAACAGAGTTTTAGCAAGACTAATGTGGCAACAGTGTGCTGAATAGGTTAAAGGAAGAATGAGAAGTAGGAGGGATAATTATAAGACAATTGTGAAACTTCAGAGATGAGGTGTCAAGGGCGAGAACTAGCATTGTAGGGAATGGAAAGGAAGTAATAGCTGAAGAAGCATCTGAGTCAATGAGAAAGCATATAGGTAGTTTAAAGATACTCTTTGGGATTCTATTCTTTTTCATGGACTTGCTCACAGAGTTGTTTTCAAATATTGTATAAATTGTTCTCCTGTTTCTAGAAGTTCACTTCATTCTGCATCATTTGATACAAGTCTTCTCAGGTTCCTCTGAGACTGTCCCTTTCACATGGGGTCAGAGTTCATTTGACAAAGTCATTTGTATGTTATACAGGGAACTTCATATTATACCATAGGATCTGTGCTCCAGTATGGAGCCAACCTACAAGGAGAGCAAGAACTATTTGTGTTTTATTGAGTAGATCATGGAAGATGTCTAAAGATAGCTCCTAAAACAGTAATTTAGTGGCTAACCATTTGGGACATTTGGAAAGATATCAAATTGTCATATTAGGTGTGATAGTTTCTGCCTAGAGAAGGGGGTCAGTTCAACTCAGTTTTCTATTTCTGACTGGTGGCAAGGGATGTTTTGTGAAAAGACATAGTGGCCCTCCTCATTGATTTTAGTGCAAAATTATAGATTTGTCATCTATGAGTTTATGTCAACTTCATTTGAAGCTATTTATATTTTTAAGCTATACTGGTTGTGGAGATAGAGCTCCACAAGTTTACAGCCTATGTATAAAGTCAGTATTTCCTTTTCTTTGTCTTAAACTTGCTTCTTCTATGATGCCCTTCTTTTTTCTATAATAGCATAATTATATCCCTGAGAGGGGCCTAGAGGATCATATACAGGATTTGATTACACTTCTTGTGGTGTATACTTTTCCATTTTGAACCCCTACTTGCCTATTCTTTTTTCTTTTTGGAGGGGGGAAGCAGGGCAATTGGGGTTAAGTGACTTGCCCAAAGTCACATGGCTAGTAAGTGTTAAGTGTCTGAGGCTGGATTTGAACTCAGGTCCTCCTGACTCTAGGGCCAGTGCTCTATTCACTGTGCCACTTAGCTGCCCCCCTACCTCCCTATTCTTATGGGTCTCCTCTTTTCTTTCCCTTTTCTACAATGATTTTTGCCTGCAAAAGCACTTAATAAATCTTTATTGTTGAAGCAATGAAGAAGAGATAGCATAGAGGTAAAATTGATTCTTTGCCTTTATCTTTCCTGAGGCTGTTTCTACTTCAAATTGTCTTTTGATACATATGGATTAAGGTCAGGAGATGAGATAAATGCTCAGAATGTGCTGAGTAGACAGAATTCTCTAGACTAATTGACAAACTAGATGGGAACAAATGACTCGAGTTGGATGCCATTCTTTTAAGAGTTTTGAAGGAATGGAAGTGTGAGAATGTAGAAACATTGGCTAAAGTTAGTAAATTATTCAAAATATTATTCTAGGGTGGAAAAATTGCCTGTGAGACACTGATCTATAAGAAAGGTTCTAGGAAAACTCTAAGCATTTTACTTAGTCTCCATGAACCTCCCGGAGTTGTTATGAGGCTCAAATGGGATAATATATGGAAAGCACTTTGCAAAAACTCTAGAATGTGACCTTGTAAACTTCAAAGTGTTAGAAGTGCTGCCTGAGGCCTAAAAAAGAGAGTAAAAAAAGTGGAGTCCATAACAGAGTTTTCTGATGGTGTCAGGAGCCAAACCTGGAAAGCCATTGACCTAGCAAAGAAGTCAATCAATCTTAGAGCTGAGACATCTTTACCTTCTGAAGGAATGATTTGTCCATTCCATACCCAGAAGTGAATTTAGTTGTGGTGGTGGTTGGTAGTGTGTGTGTGTGTGTGTGTGTGTGTGTGTGTGCACGCGCGCGCGCTTGGGGGGCTGTTGACTGAGCTGGTAGAGCTGGGAAGGTTTTATCCTTTAAGTCTTGTTTTATCCTCATAGCAAGTATCTCTTTGCAGAAGCTAATTGATGTCAGTTAATGAATTGCAACTGAGAAGAAATCAATTGATCAGTTTGTTATATACTATTAGAGAAAAATTAACGATGTGATAATACTAGATAACATTTATGTTATGCTTTAAGGTTTGCAAAGTATTTTCCATATATTGCATCATTTCATCTTCACCAGAACTCTGTGAGTTTGGTGCTATTACTATCCCTTTTTTTTACAGATGATGAAAGTGGAGGCTTAAGTGACTAAGAATCTGAAGCAGCATTTGAACTCAGGTCTTCCTAATGCCAACATTCTGTCCACTGTGCCACCTTGCTGCCACATATTGATATTGGGAAAATTACACTAGAATAGCATTAGATAAAAACACTCCAGCACCTCTGAGGGGGAAAGTAGCCTTACTCTTGGGACCCCACCTGCTAGTCAGAATGTAGCTTGTAAGAGTAGCTTCAGAGACTACCTGTGCTCTGCAAGTATATGGTCTGTATTGTCTGCCAACATTGACATTTTAACAAACTAGAACCTTGACTTATTCTGTGCCATTCTAAAAAGTTTTGCATGTAAGGGAGTTTTATGCACACTCAACTTTCTCTGTGGAAATCATATTTTTCAGGATCTAGTGTGAAGCACTTTCAGTATGCCCAGTTTGAAGTGAGAGCAGGAATAGTATAGTGGGACAAGGCTTATGGCTGAGTAGCAAAGCTAGAGAAAAAAATGGAGAAGAAATAATGGTTGGAATCTGGTTCTTATGTTCTGTCCTCTTGGCTGTTGTGCT
Source organism: Gymnobelideus leadbeateri (assembly GCA_011680675.1). Classification (NCBI taxonomy): domain Eukaryota; kingdom Metazoa; phylum Chordata; class Mammalia; order Diprotodontia; family Petauridae; genus Gymnobelideus; species Gymnobelideus leadbeateri. The sequence goes on from WOXC01002829.1 coordinate 13,309, forward strand.
AGGAAATAATGCTTTCTGGGCTGAGGTGTCCCTACGAGTACCTTTAACACAAAGAGGAGAAAAGAACAGGGAGCTCTTGGGGAGCAGCCTCAATTTTTTTCAGTAAGATCTGAGGCAATATTTTCAGCTGAAAGAGATGAGGAGGGGGAACCATGGGAGGTTGGAGGATGGATGAAAAGGTATGAAAAAACTGCTATGGTAGGTGAGATAGGTAATAGATTAGGGAGGTATAGATGGATTGCCTTATTGTAGTGAGGGGTCAGATGAGTTTATATAATATGAAGCTGTAGTGGATTCATTCATGGTGTTATGATTTTCTCTAGCTTCATTCAGTGAGAAGTGAAAGGACACAGGGGAAGGAAGGGAACATTTTATTAAATGCCTACCATGGGCCAGGCACTGTGCCAAGAAATTTTAAAGTAGTCCCTCACTGGAAGCTCACAATAACCCTTAGAGGTAAGTGCTATTATTATTTCAACTTTACAGTAGAGGAAAATGAGGCAGAAGGAGGTTAAGTGACTTACCCAGGATCACACAGCTAGTAAGTGTCTGAGGTTGTATTATGAACTCTGGTCTTTCTGCTTCCAGGCCCAGAGCTCTATTCACTGCAATAACTAGTTGCTTCTTAAAGCATCTGACAGGGTAATCCAAAATCTTTAATAAAGAAGCATGAGGCTTGATAAAAGGAGACAGTGTAGTTGAATTAATTGATGAATGGGTCAAGATGAGCAAAAGAGCAGAGTGTAACCATCACAAGAGTCCTGAGAAAGGACTGAAGAGTGAAGAGATTGGAGGCTACATCGAATATGAAGAAAAATATAAGTGGGTGTAATGCAGAAGGACAGGTGTAATGACAACAGATTACTATCAGATAAAGGAATTTCAGGGTTCATGAACGTAGAAACAGAATATTTGTAGGCGATGGTAAGATCAAAGCTGTGACCATTTCTGGGTGTGGCTGAGGTGGGGCAGTAAGTCTACAATCCAGTAATACTGTCACTGGATTAAAGTATATGTTTTGGGGACTATGGTATAAGAAGACTGGAAAGGTAGGAGGGCACTTGATTAAAAAAGACTCTGAATGCCAAATAGATCATTTTGTATTTGTTCCTGGAGGCAATAGAAGTTTATTGAGGAGGGCAATTATGTGATCAGATCTGTGTTTTAAGAAAATCACTTTAGTAGCTGAATCGAAGATGGATTGGAGTGGGGAGAGATTTGAGGCAGGCACCCACCAGGTTATTTCAGTAACCAAGGCAGGAGGTGATGAGAGCCTGCACCAAAGAGGTGGCTGTGTCAGAAGACAGAAGGGGGCATATTGGAGAGAAGTTGTAAAGGTGAAATCAGCAGGCTTTGGCAACAGCTTGGCTATGGGGGTTGAGAGATAATGAGGAATCCAGGATGACTCCTAAACTGCAAGCCAGAGTCTGGGACCGACAAGATAGTGCTGCCCTCACAGTATTAGAGAAGGTAGGAGCGGAGAGTGGTTTGGTGGAAAGATAATGACTTCTGTTTTAGACATATTAAATTTAAGATGTGGGAGAGTTTTCCAGGAGTGATGAACATGAAGTATAAAATCATCATGAAGTATCCTGAGGGAAGGCATTATCTTTTGCTTCTTTTTGCATCCCCAGTGCTTAGCATGGTGCCTGGCACATAGTAAGTGCTGAATTGAATTGAATTGCTTCTTGGTATGCTTGGTAACCTTTAAGACTCAGCTCTAGTGCCACCCATTTTGTGGGACACAGGTTCTTGGTTCCCCTAGTTTCTAGTCACTTTTCCTCGAAGGCTACCTTGATTCTGATTTGTATGTGTCCTGTATATACCTATATAGGTGCTTAATGTCTCCTCCATTAGAATGCCAGGCTCTTGATGGTAGACTTTTATTTTTATCTTAGAATTCTCAGCACTTAGCACAGTGCCAGGCTCATAGCAGGTGCTTAGTCAATGCTTGCTCATGGATGGATGTACATCTAAATTTAGTTAACTAAGCTGGTCCCTAGAAAACAGATATATTACAAGCTCAGAGATAAAGAGCTGGAAGGGACCTCAGAGGTTATCTAGTCTAATGTCCTCGTTCTACAAATAAGGAAACTGAGTCTAGAAGAAGTGACTTGCCCAATAACAAAGAAGAAGTCAATGACAGAGGTGGAATATGAACCAAGATGCTCCAAATCTGTGCTCTTAGCACTACAACCACTGACCTTATATTTTTATTACAAACATGATTTTAAGTAAAAGCAAATATTTAAATGAACAAAAGCCTATAAAGTAAAGATCTCTATAAGCCAATTGTTTGGCTAAATGTTGTTGTTGTTGAGTCACATCTGACTCTTTGTGACCCACCCCCCCCCGCCCATTTGAGGTTTTCTTAGCAAAGATACTGGAATGGTTTGCCATTTCCTTATAAGGCTCATTTTATAAATGAGCAACTGAGGCAAACAGGATTAAGTGACTTGCCCAGGGTCACACAGTAAGTTTCTGAGATCACATTTGAACTCAGGAAGATGAGTCTTCCTGACTCCATGCCTGGCACTCTATCCACTATACCATCTAACTGCCCTTATGGCTAAATATCTAAGTCCTTTTCTAAACCGGTACTTTTGACTACAAATCAAAATTTGCCCTTATATTTAGTATGCAACTCTCAGTTGAGAGAAACATACACAGCCAAGGGAAGAAAATGAACACATGATTGTAAACAAACATCATAAATACTTTAGAGTAGTAAAAGCATCAACTCCTTCAGTACTCAGCTTCCAAAAATAAGCTATGACTTCATGCAATAGTCACATCAATGTGAGCTAAAGATTTGGGTTTTTAAAAATGTTATCAAGATTAAAGTAAAAACAAGATTATAAAAATCATATAACAACCTACATCAAATAGATTACATTAAGATAATTAAGTTTGAAACCTTAAATACAATGAATATATTCTATGAATGAATAAAATGCCCTTGTTAAGAGACTGAAGGATTACATGTCATGTGTCATAATCAATTTTGCATTAACTTAAGATAGTTTTTCTTTTTAGAGTTCTGTGCAATCAGAAAGCTAAGACACAGGCAGTTTTTCAACTAGAATGAGCAATTTGGATTCTGAATCACATCTAATGAGCCTCTGAGGCCCTAGGTGGCTGCTCCTCACTCCATTTCCCTTTATGCAGATGGGTTCTTAACATTTTTTGTGTTATGGACTCCACTGGTAAACTGATGAAGTCTATGGGTCCCTTCTCAGAATAATGTTTTTAAATGAATAAAATGTATAGGATTAAAAAAAAGCTAATTATATTGAAATACAGTTCTCAAAATATTTTCAAAACAAATTCACAAGTACTCTTTAGGCTGAAAACCCCTGAACTAAAATAATGTAGAGAAGTGAAGTGGAGAATTTAAATTCTTTAAGAGTAAAGATTATTTCATTTCTTGTCTTTGTACCTCCAGCACCTAATATAGCTCCTAGCATGTAGTATGTTTATTTAATGCTTACTGATTGATTGCTTTATTGAGAATATATTGTTGTTCAGTTGTTTCAGTTGTGTCTGACTCTTCCTAACCCAATCTAGGGTTCTCTTAGCAAAGATACTAGAATAGTTTGCCATTTCCTTCTCTAGCTCATTTTACAGATGAGGAAACAGAAGACAAATAGCGTTAGGTGGCTTGCCCAGGGTTATCCAAGTAAGTGTCTGAGGTTGGATTTGAACTCAGGAAGATGAATTTTCCTGACTCCAGGCCCAACATGTGCCACCTAGCACTTAGAATATATAAAGTATTTAAATTTTGGTCATCTCACTTTTTAACGCAACTTTACATTACGGTCATAGAACAAAATAAGTTATTTCATCATAATAGACGTTGGGCAATATTAAATTCAATAAACATTGAGTAATATTAAATTAAATGAATAAGAAATAACATTGAATAATGAATTTGCATCAAACCAAAAATTCATATAAAATTCTTGAATTGGAATGTAATGAATGTTTTGGGGCAGCAAGGTGGCACAGTATATATAGCACTGGGCCTAGAGTCAGGAAGACATGAGTTAAAAATCTGGCCTCAGATTTTAATACAGATTACTAGCTGTGTGACCTGGGGAAGTAACTTAACTCTGTTTGCCTCACTTTCCTCATCTATAAAATGAGCTGGAGAAAGAAATGACAAACCACTATATTATCTTTGCTGATAAAATCCCAAATAGGGTAATGGAGAATCGGACATTACTGGAAAAGCTATTTGACAATAACAAAAAGGAATATTATTCAGTATTTAGTCAATCAGTTAACAAGGATTTATTAACCACTGACTTTGGGTGTCCTTGAAGGGTCTATCCAGAACACTCTTCTTCTACCTCTATACTATCTTATTTGGTGATAGTCGAGCTATCTATTGCTAAGCCTATGGCTGGATCCCATGGGTTTAACTCTCATCTTTATTCAGATGATCTTCGGATCTCTTTATTGAGTCTGGACCTCTCTCTCCCAATCTCCAACCTCATATCACGGGTTTCTTCTTGGACATCCTGAACCGTGCCTTACAGACATACTCAAACTCACTCCATCCAAAACTGAACTCGTTATTCCCCCCCACCAAATCTTCCCTTCTTCTGAACTTCCCCATTACTGTCAAGGGTACTACCATCCTCCCAGTCAACCGGGTCCATAATTTTAGTGTCATTCCCATCTCCTCATTTGCACTTACACATCCAGTAATGTTGCCAAGTCTTTTTGTTTCTACTTTTACAACATCTCTTACATGTCTCCTTCTTTCCACTCACATAGTTGCTGTAGAAGCCTTCATTGTCTCTCATATGTGGCCATCTCTTGTCTACAGGCATTTTCACTGACTGTCTTTAATGCCCACAATGCTCTCCTTTCTCACCTTTACCTCCTGGCTCCCTTTTAAAGATATTTTAAATCCCACCTTCTTCAAGAGGTCTTTCCCAGTATCCCTACTGCTAGTGCCTTACCTCTGAGATTAGTTCCTTTTACACTCTATCTTCTTTGTATGATTTTTTTTGCAGATTGCTTCCCCCATTAGCATGTGACTTTATAGCTGATGGTAGGACCATCTTTTTGCCTTTCCTTTGTTATGCTAGGACTTGGCAAAGTGCCTGTCACATAAGTAGGCACTTAATAAAGGTTTGTTGACTTGGCTTTTGACCAACAGCATAGTTCTATAATATGGACAAGGAATTCTTGTTTTTTTAATTTTGTCCAAAGCACAACCCTGAAAATTTCTTTAAAAATTTTTCTGCAGTTGGTGTTGCTAATGAAGCAAGGTCGCCACCTAGTGAGCAGAGCTGAAAGATGACAATTAAAAAATAACTAGAAATTAAATAACTTCCAAATGAAATAAAAGAAAATTTAAATAAAGGTGATGCTGGCCACATCAAACTGCTCTTAATCTCCATTGCCAGTAAAAATGAGTTCGTTTTCAGAGTCAGCACACTCCTCCAGTGGTCCTATAGAGCTGGAGTTCCACAAACATCTCTCTATAGATTTTTTTTGCCTTTTGGAGGGCAATTGGGGTTAAGTAACTTGCCCAAGGTTACACGGCTAGGTTTTTTTTCATTTGTGTGTGTTAAGTGTCTGAGGCCGGATCCGAACTCAGGTCCTTCTGACTCCAGGGCCGGTACTCTACTCACTGCGCCACCTAGCCGCCCCCTCTCTATAGATTTTTAACGATTAACCCCCCTCCCTGCCCTGCAAATTGTACATCCTTGAATGCTGGTTATATTAAAATATAGTATAAAGAGCACTGATCTTGGTGTTAAATGATCCGAGTGTTTTCAAGTTCCAGTTCTGAAACTTACAGTGTGACCCTGGGCAAGTCACTTAACTCATTCCTCCATTAAGTTTCCTTATTTGTAAAACAGACGAGCATTTGCTGTGTCCTTAATTTATTAAGGCACTGTGCTAAGTGCTGAGAATATAAATACAAACAAAAAAATGACAGTTCCTATCTTCAAGTTTATATTCTAATGGGGGTGAGGGAGGAGGGAGAAGAACAACTTAGAAGACCATGGGAAAAAAAAGTGGGAAAGGAATGGGGGAGAAGGAACCGGGTTCCAGGACATGACAGAGATCTATATTGCAATCTAGTGGAAAATGAAGGGATATCTGGCCTGTGCACCCTTAACTGGAGGTTCTAAGAGAACCTCCATCCAAGCAGAGGGAAAAGTAGAAGGTACTTCCCAGGTGGAAGTTCTAGGATGAAGAGGTTTCTGAGGCATGGGGAGTAGAAAAGTCAGGAGTGCAACCTGCTGAGAAATGAAGTAATAAGGAAGGATAACCATGCTTGTACTACCTACCTCAGAGAACACACACACATACACAATTACATAACTGGGTTATTCTTACTTTTAAGGATCTGTGATCTCACCAGTTTGTTCTTTCTCGTCCTGTATGATTCTTGCCAAATCTTTTCATAATTTTTTTCACAGAGAAGCTACTTAATGAAAACTTTTTTTTATTAATCAATCAGTAAGCATTTATCAAATGCCTGCTATGTGCTCAGTACTGTACTAAACACTAGGGATACAAAGGAAAGCAAAAGAGAGGATCCCACAAAAAAAGGAACTCACAGTCTAATGAGGGAAACAAGATGAAAACAACTATGTACAACAACTATGTACAACAAACAAAATATACACAGGCTAAATAGGAGAAAAATCAATAGAGTCAAGGCATGAGCAAGAAGGGGGATCAAGATGCCAGTGCAAAACTCAAGCTATCCATCTGTTACCTCCTAGCTCTCATTCACCTCAAGTGGGTTCTTACTGTTCCACAGCAATCCTTTTATTCAGCACTAAGTGCTTTATTAAGGTAGTAAATGTCTCCTATAGTGAATATTCCACACCTTCCACTCTCAGGATCCCAACTCACACATTATTCCACATAACCAAGGTCAGACCTACCTTAGGTCAGTCCAATGATTCAGGCTCTAGGGTACTCATGGACCATAAAATGCAATAAAAACATCTTCACTAATTAAGAAATTAAAAGAATCAATGCCAGAGTTTAAAGGATATAATCACAGGTACTTCACAATCACCACAGAACCCACTATCCACTATATTCCTTCAGGCTGTGGAATCTGAGGTGTATTATTCTGTAGTGTAATTTCTCTCCAGGCTGGGTCTCTCCTACTCCAAGCTTAAAAAAAAAAGACTAAACTTACTCTTAAAAGACCAGCTCAGTTTATCTGCTGCTGGAACCATGGCTCGGTATGCAGGACAAATGAGAGGGCTACCTATAGGAAAAAGATGGAGGAGGGAGGGAGGAAGGGAGAGGGGGAAAGAAAGGGTAAGGAGAGAGGGGTGAAGAAAATGCTGGGGGGAGGGGGGAGAGATGGGGAAAGGGAGTTGGGGAGGGAGAGAGAGAGAAGAAAGAACCTTCAGGGTTGCACAACCCAACAACCCAGTTATTCCTCCCTCAGTAATGACATCACCTCTCCCACCCCCACAGATCTCACTTGATGCCCACACAAAACCAGCACAGGTTCTTTGCTACCCCTTTTAGCAGATGGAAGAGTTTCCTACTATTCTCCAAAGCCTCACTCACTTCTCATCTCTGCTCCCTCATTAAAGCACGAAGACAAAAAAGCAGAGAACCAGTAATAAGAAAAGATGAATCAGAAATCACTTAGGAGGTACTGGTAAGTGAGGTAGCAAGCAGAGTTACAAATATAATAAAGAATGGAGGGCTTTGCTTCTAGCAAGTACGGAGGAGTTTGGCAAGGGGAACTTTTCAATGACCTGCTGAGAATGTGCTAAGTTGGTATTTCAATACCCAGAAAAAACAAAATGCAAGTTTATCTCCATATTAAGAGAAGAGAAAAGGCAGGAGGAATACTTAGGATCATAGGCTCACAGATTTAGAGTTGGATGTCAAATGCCAGTCAGTTCAACCCCTTCATTTTAGAAATGGGGAAACTGAGGTCCGAGAAGCTTAAGTGACAGTCACTTGGGTGACTTAAGTCAACCAAGTAGCAAGTGAAAGACCACCCTTCAGGTTATTAGGGAAAATGAAGATTTCCTTGAAAAAATGGAAGTTCTTAAAAACAACAACAACAACAATCAATCCTTAAGAGGTAAAGGGGTATCTTAATGTATGCTAAGACACAGATAAGGAAGGTTAGAAGGACTACCAAACCTTTAGAAATCTGTAATAGATGTAACTCTTTCAGTAGAGTTATATTTCCAAGGACTGATCTTTTGGATCTGATGGTGAAACAAAAAAGGAAGTACTTAAGTACTCCCTGCAGAGGGAATAGTGAAGCAACCAGGAAGTAAGTGAATATGAATAGTAGAGAGGCCTGCTAGATACCTGGGATAGGATACTTAGGATATACTGGTAAGTCCCCTAAGCCTGGTCACACCTGATGACCACCACCCACTTCTGGTGATCATGTGAAAAAAAATTATGCTACCAGAAGGAAGTTAGAAAGCATTGGTAGGGATTGTGTAGTCCTGAGAAAGTAGAGACCTAGTGGGGCACGGGGGGTCGCCCCCATCATTGCTGCTGACCAGGGAATAACTAAATAAATTTTTGTGTCATAAAAATATGATGAAATATTTCTGTGAAATAAGAAAAATTAAATATGAATAGAGAGGGATGGGAAGATCAGTGAATCAATATAGGGGGTATTGAGGGAGAACAAGCACCTCTGGGGTGAGGGCTTGCTAAGCCCTTTACAGGGTTGATGTCCATCTCTTACCCAACTCTCACCCATGGATCCAAGGAGCTGTAGCATGTTCGTATCCAGATCCTAGTAGAATTGTCTCAGCAGACCAGCTTACTGAGGTTGAGGGTAATGGACAGGTCTTGACCCTTCAATAAGTTAGAAGAATGTCTACCTCCAAGCATATGAAGACTTCTCCCAGCAGAATGACCATGAAAGTGGCTGAAGCAGGCACTGAAGTGGAACATTGAGAGCTTGGTCAGACATCAAAGATGCCAAAGTCATCCCCTGATGCTAGACCATTACTAGTTATCTTGACTTTTATTTGTCACTGGACTTCAATGACTGTGGAAGAGACAGGAGAGCTAATGACTTTATGCAATTCTGCCTCACTTATATGCAATTCATACATAAGTCAAGATGTCACTTGATCCTCTTTGAAAATGAAGGAAGAACAACAATAACAAAGTAGGATAAGCAGTAGCAAGAAATATAGATATATGTGTGCATTGACATACACACACACACACAATAGCTACAGCATTGAAAAGGAGAAAAAGAAAGAAGAGATAGGAAGATGCATCCCCCTCCTGGAGGAGACATGAATTTGGAACAAGATATATACTGTCAGATTCCATATATTGATTAGTTTTATTGAATTGTTCCTTTTTCTTTTAATTCTTTGTTCTAAAGCATGGCTATCTGAGTGGGGGAGAAGGAAGATACTTTATAAATATAAAATAGCAATAAAAATAATTTACAGGACAATGAGAACAATTCAAAAGCAGAATAGGCAGCTTTGGAAAGATTAGTGGGTTCCCTCTTAGCGGATGTTTTCAAGCAAAAGCTGGATGAAAACTTGTGTATATTGTGGGCAGTTAAGTGGTGTAATAGATAGAACATCAGACCTGGAGTCAGCAAAAATGGAGTTCAGACACTTATTAGGTGTGTGACCTTGGGTAAATCACTTAACCCAATGTTTGCCTCAGTTTCCTCATCAGTAAAATGAGGATAATGATAGCACCTGCCTCTAGGGTTGTTGTGAAGATCAAATGACAGAATAATTAGAAAGCAATTTTGTATAGTTCAAGGTACATAGTAATATATATTCTTTTTCAGGTGCGGAATAGACTGACTAGATGACTACAGATGGCTATCCATCCAATGCTTGAAATGCTGTGATTCTAGAACTGTGGAAGAGTGTGACGTACTCATTTTAAAACTAATGATACAGAAGGAGTGGAAAGTTAAATATAGTGAGATATTTTGGATTTTGGAAGAGTAACTTTTTTTTTTGACAGAAAACATGTAAGTAGAATCCTGGGGCCTAAAATTTTATAGAGAAAGAATGTTCAAGAAGCATGGTAAATTCTGAAGAATGAAATTGTGATTATGTTATTCTGACATGGAAGCAAGAGAAGAAACTTCTAGACAAAATGATGGCAATCCATTGACTTGCAGTTTAAAAAAAATTTTCCAAGAAGGACAAATAAAAGAAGACAAATATAAAAGAACAGTGTAGTTCCCAGAGCATATGCTTAAGAACACTAAAACTCAGGAGTTGAGAGTTATGAAGAATACTAAGGAAAAGAAAAGGACTTTTAAAACTACTTTGAGGATAGCAGATATATCAGAGGTCTAGGACTAGTGTTGAGGCTGGAGCAGATGATAGCAGGCAGATAACATAGAGAAGGCAGTACTCATCCAATCAGCTTTACAAGTACAAGATGTATGGCTACACAGCAATTTGTTTGGCCACTCCCTCCACAAATCTCTTCCGACTGCTCTTTTCTTTTTAAGTATTACCATACCAAACTTTTTGTGTGTGTGTGTTTAATCCTCCTTTGTCTAATTCAAAGTGAGGTTCCTGTGATGCCCACTCCCTATACACATTCTTCCATTTTTGTATAATCTAGCATACCCCAAATATGAGAAATACTGTTTCCTACCTTCTTCCATTTCTTTCTTGTGTATTCCCTTTTCCATTTCCTTTCCTCTTTCAAGATCAATGGTATCCTTCTGTCTATCTAATTTAATATCCAACTTAACCTCTTAAGATATTAACATTCCAAAGGGATACTTATCTTTTCTTCCCCTATTAATTAAAGAACTCAGGTTTTAAGTATTTCTTCTTTTTCTTCTGACATATCATATTCCAAGACTTAGTAGCTGCCAGGTTTTGTGTGATCCTAACTCTAGTACCTTGGTATTTGAGCTCCTTTCTGTCTGTTTGCTGATTTGATCTGCAAGCTTTGAATTTTGTTTATGATATTCTTGGAAGTTTTCATCAGAATATTTTCAGGAGGGTTTTCTGGGAATCAATGAGGTTTCTTTCAGGATGTACTTGGTAGATTCTTTTTGTTTCCACTTTGCCCCCTGGTTCTAATAAATCTGGGTGATTTACATTCATGATTTTTAAAAATTTGACATTAATGCTTTCATTTTGTCATAGCTGTCAGGGAGTTTCGGAGAAACTCTTAAATTGTCTCCTTGACCAGTGTTTTAGGTTAGTTGTTTTTGATAGTTAGATGACTTATATTTTTTTTATTTTACATTTCAAAATTTTGTTCCATTACAGTGTCCTGAAAATCTTAGCGCAGTTTGAGGCTTTAATCGTTTCAAATTACACCAAGACTTTTGAAACACCTTGTATTTTCAATTGTCTAAAAGAGTCATTCTGAGTTCTCTTTGGTTCATCCTAATATTCAGGGAGTTTGTTACTTGAATAATATTTTCTACTTCCTATTCTAAACTATTTATTCTCCAATTTTTTCTCCTTAGATACTTTTTTCTCTCTTTTATCATTCCTCCCCCCCCCCCCCCAGATATTCCTGTAGTTCTTCTGGCTCAGATTTTTTTTCTTCTGAGGCTTTGCTTGTACTTTTAGTGGATATATTTTCTTCTAGATTTTCCTCTTGATCTACAGTATGTCTTTATAGAATTTGTTATCTTCTGTTATTCTCCTCTGCCTTCTATCTCTATCCTCCATTTCTAATTCAGGCCCAGTTCCTTTCCACATTTTTGAATGGAGGTGGTTGGATCCTTTTTGGTCTTGACTTTGATTCCCTTGGTCCCTGCCATTAGTTTCTATTTCTGTTTGTGTCCTTGGGCTCAGTTTTAGCAGGCTCCAGATTCCCTGTCAGAGTTCTATGGTTGGCCAAAGTGCTACTCAAGACTACTACTCTTCCTTCTTCCCTCAAGTTTTCCTAGTTACCATTGTCTATTGCCCCAATTCTAGTTTCTGGTCGGGGTGGTACCTCTAGGATTCTCCCTGGTCAGGGTGCTGACATAGTTTATTGCCTTCTGTAGGCTTTCTAAACCCTAAGTTGAGGTACTGTATTTTCTGTGCCTGTCAGGCTTACCTGTTCAGTAAACTGTCAAGGGGCCTCTACATGTAGGACTCTTACTTTGTTTACTTGCATTTTTAAAAACTTTTTCTGGGGGTGGTGGTAGTGGTTCAATACTCTACTTTCAATTTTGGTAACTTATCATTTTCTCTTTGTTCAGCCCTGGGCTGGTTTATGAAGTTTCCTCTGGAATTTTGGTCATTGTTCAATATGTTGCTCTTTTTAGATCATTGCTTAAATAAAAGTGGGAGAGTTGTGCTCCCTTTCATCTTTCATATAGCCATCTGCCTGAGAGTCCCCTCTCAAGTGTTTATCTTTAATTTTCTTATCTTTCTCTTGGATTTGTCAAACTCTGAAAGAACATTAAGGACACTCATAATTAATGTCTTATTAGCTGTCTTTTTATATTTCAGTTAGCTTTTCCTCTTAAGAATTGGTTGTTAAGGAGCTACTAGGGTCACTTTTTCCCCATTTCCTCCTTTAGTTGGCCTAGGGGGCGTGATTTTTCCTTAGTCTACTCCATCTCTCATTCAAGAGTGTGCAAGGTCCTTTGAAGTCAATATGAAGCCTACTGGTTTCTGGGGAAAACACACTTCACTTCTCTGGTTCTCTTCCTACCCATCTGACTGCTTCCTCTCAGTTTCCTTTGCTGGATTTTTATTCAGGTCATGCCCATTAACTGTGGATATTTCCCGGGGTTCTGTCCTGGGTCATTTTCTCCCTTTATACTATTTCTCTTGGTGATTTCATTAGCTCCCATTCAATTATTCAATTATCATCTCTATGTAGATGGTTCTCTATTTGATCAGCTCTAACCTTTCTAACATTTATTCTCACATTTCTTGATTGCTTTTTTAACATCTTAAAATCAACATGTCCCAAACAGAACTCATGATCTTATTTTCCCAAGCCTTCCTATTTTTTTTTTTCGGTTACTGTCAGGAATACCACCGTTCTTACTACAGTCACCCTGGCTGAAGCCAAGGTGTCATTTTTGACTCCTCATTCTCTCTCATTTTCCATTCAGACTGTCATCAATTCTGCTGATTCTAACTTCTTTCATATGCCCCCTTCTGTTTTCCCTCACTGCCACCACTCTCATCATTTCAAACTAGATTAGATTATTCCAAAAACCTTCTGGATAGTCTCCCTGCCTGAAGTCTCTCCTTACTGCAGTCCATCCTCCACTCAAAAAAGTCAAAGTGATCTTACTAAAGCTCTGGTCCAACCATCCCCCTAATAAATTCCAATGACTTCCTATTACCTCCTGGATCAAATATAAAATCTTGTTGTTCCTGAAATAGCATTCCATCTCCCACATTTCACTGCTTGTTCCTCAGGCCCTTCCCTCCTCATTTCTTTCCTTATTTTTCTTCAAGTTCCAGCTAGTCTTACCTTTTACAAGAAACCTTTCCCTTTAAGAATTTTTACAACAAGTGTTTCTGATAAGGCCTCATTTCTAAAATATACAGAGAATTAAATAAAATCTATAAGAATACAAGTCTTTCCCCAATTGATAAATGGTTAAAGGATATGAACAGACAGTTTTCAGAGGAAGAAATTAAAGATATCTATAACCATATGAAAAAATGCTCTAAGTCACTATTGATTAGAGAAATGCAAATCAAAACAACTCTGAGGTACCACATCTCACCTGTCAGATTGGCTAGTATGACAAAACAGGTAAATGATAAATGCTGGAGAGGATGTGGAAAAATTGGAACAGTAATGCATTGTTGGTGGAGTTGTGAACTCATCCAACCATTCTGGAGAGCAGTCTGGAGCTATGCCCAACAAGCTATAAAAAAGTGCAAATCCTTTGACCCAGCAATACCATTTCTAGGGCTGTTTCCCAAGGAAATAATAGAAGTGGGAAAAGGACCCATATGTATAAAAATATTTATAGCAACTCTATTTGTGGTGGCAAAGAATTGGCAATTAGGGGGATGCCCATCAACTGGGGAATGGCTAAACAAGTTGTGGTGTATGAATGCAATGGAATATATCATGCTATAAAAATGAAGAGCAGACGATCTTCATAATAACCTGGTGGAGAGACATATATATATATATACACATATATATATATATATATATATATTTGTCAAACTCTGAAAGAACATTAAGGACACTCATAATTAATGTCTTATTAGCTGTCTTTTTATATTTCAGTTAGCTTTTCCTCTTAAGAATTGGTTGTTAAGGAGCTACTAGGGTCACTTTTTCCCCATTTCCTCCTTTAGTTGGCCTAGGGGGCATGATTTTTCCTTAGTCTACTCCATCTCTCATTCAAGAGTGTGCAAGGTCCTTTGAACTCAATATGAAGCCTACTATATATATACTGATGCTGAGTGAGGAGAGAAGAACCAGGAGAACTTTGTACACAATTACAGACACAGCATATGTGTGATGACTAACCTTGATAGACTGGTCTCCTCTCAGCAATGTAAGGTTATAAGACAACTCCAAAAGGCTCATGATGTGAGGGGATATCCACATCCAGAGAAAGAACTACACTCTGCAGATTGAAGCAAACGGCTCTCTTTTGTGTTTTGTTTTGTCCCTTTATCATTGTTCACCCCATTGGTTATAATCCTACTTTACAACATGACTAACTTTCCACGTGAAAGTATTTGTAGAACCTATACTTCATTACATGCTGTCAGGGTGGGGCGGGGGAGGACAGGGAGGTGGAGAAAATAAATTTGAAACTCAAGGGATTGTGGGACTGAATGTTGTAAACTAAAATTAAATAAATAATTTTAAAGAAAAAAAAGAAGCCTTTTCCTATATCCCTTAATATCAGTGTCTTCCTTCTGTGTTTTATCTCTGGTTTATTCTTTATCTATTTTGTTTGTACATAACTGTCTGCATCTTTGTATCCCCAGCGTTTAGCCCAGTGCCCAGCACACAGTAAAGGCTTAATAAAAGCTTTAATCATGAATTCATTTGTCATTTGCCTCCAACTGTCCCTTTCCGGCTGCTGAAAGTGGAGGCAGCTCCAGCATTTGGGACCCGAGCAACAACCCCATTTCAATACCTGCCCCTCGATGTGCAGCTTCCCAGTTTCTAGACTCGCACTGAAAAATGCCTGCTGGTGCACCCTTTTCCCTTCCTTCACTTCCATTAAAATCTGCTAGGAGTCTGTCTCATCTTTTCTCTAAACACCAATACAGTCTCACTCTGGACTGGACACAACCAGAGGTACCTCCTCGGCCCCGCCCAGTCCAGAGCTCCTAGAGAGGCGAGAAACATCTCAGGACTACATTTCCCAGAAGCCCTCGTAGCTAGTCCTGGAAGTCACACTTCTAGCCTAGAGAGGTCCGATCCAAAGCTAGCCGGCTTCACCTAGTGCTTTCCTCTCGGCTCTGCAAATTAAGCGGTATTACATTATTTTTCGGGGGAAGAATAAGAGGCCTCAAAATATCAATAGATCAAACAACAAGTCAAATGTTAACCTCATAATTTGAACCTGGGTCTCATTAGCCAACTGCCCTTCCCACTACATGGATCATGGCGGGAGAACCAAGCCTGGCGACCAAGTTGGTTTTCACCCCTATTTTCCGGGAACCCAGGGTCTACGGAGGAGGCTGAGCAGTAATAAAATGCTGGACTGTGTTGTTTCATCTGCTTAAGGACCGATGCTTCCCTGGTAGGTTCCCAGGAGGGCGCAGGAATGTTGTGGAAAGCCTGGGCACGGGCGCCCCCTGCTGCCACCAATCGGCCTTTGTGCCGGACTGTAGCCAGCCTGACTCTCAGCTTCCAGGTTCCTGTCACAACTTCCGGTCCTCGAAGGTCCCTATTCCGGAAGGGGTCCTCGAGGTCGAAAGGTGGTAAAGGCTAACGCCTGAAGACCCCGTGACCGTGGAATCAAAGTAGTCGCCCTCCCTTGAACCTGCTTATGGAGGAGGAAACGGAAAAGAACACTGACGTCTGCTCTGGGTCTAGCCAATGGAAGGCATAGTGCCGTAGACTCGGGAGGTTTCGGCCCCTTGGGATCAGGCACAAGCAAGGGCAGCTTCATTTGCGGAAGTGCTGAGGCTGGGCCGGAGGACCTTCTAGGAAGCGGCGGCCGCTGGGTCGAGTCAGAGGCTAGGTTCTGTAGCCGCTGCCGCCGTCGCCTCTGTCTCTCTTATTGCGCCTCACCTGGAGCGGACCGTGTTGCGGCAAGATGCCCTTATTTACGTCTAATCCATTTGACCAGGATGTTGGTGAGTCACCGGGCCAGGTCCTGGGCTACAAGGGCTGTTTCCCTGGAGACGGGGCTGGGGTGAGAAGGGGCGGTGGCGGCGGTGCTGGGGGGTGGGGAGGTGGTTTGGGGAAAGGAATCTACGGCGGCGTTTCTTTGGGCACTGGTCCCTCTTCCATCCTGCTGCCCCTTCCTTGTGTCCCTTTCCCTCCCTGGGGGTGGCCCACTACTGAGCGAGCGCCTTTCCCAGACTTCCCTTCTGCACCCCCAGCCGTCCAGCAGGACTCCTTGTCCCGTGCGGACGGACCCCGAAGGAGACGGTTAATGCAGAGATGAGGGTGTCAACCCTCCCCCGCCCCCCCCCGCGCGCGCCCACCTCTCTCCAGCCTGCTGGGGACATGATACAGCACTTTGAGGCGTCCCCCCCCCCTCCCCGCGGTAGCCTGCCCCTCCCGGCCTGGGCTTTCCCCAGTCTTGGGTCGGAAGCTCCTCCGACAACTTTTCCCCACGCCCTGACCTGGATCTCAACGGCTGTTCATCTGTCGGTCGACTCTCCTCTGGTTGTGCCAGAGGAGTGAGAGCTCCCTTATAGTCGCTAGAATGTTGCAGAGCGATTGTCATAGGATAGGGGAGCATTTAAGCAGGAGATTTCGTTAATCGGGTCTTGAGACCTTTAGTCTCCTCAGGATTATGGGTTTTGATAGAATGCTTTTAGGGGGCCTGAAGCTCGATTGTTTTAAAGCCCCCCCCCCAAAAAAAAAACCCCAAAACTTGACCTCTAAAAATTCGTCTTCACAAAAGACATTTCATCTCAGAAGTCTGGGCATTTCCCCCGGTTATTCCCCCCCCCCCCCCCCATGACCGGGATCCTCATTCTACTCATTTCTGCCCTGGCTTCCTTCCAGACTCACACATAAAATCTTAACATCAGAGTATCTGGGTTCTAATCTCACCTCTATGTCATCTGTGTGTCTTTGGTATCTAAAATTTATCCTCTTTGTACTATATCTTGTTCATACATAGTTTGTATATTGCCCCCCTCTCCCTTAGATTTTGAATTGGAAGTCTGAGACTGGTTTGTTTGTGTCTTTTTTTTTACTTTCTTTGTATCCCTGGCACTTAGCACAGAGGCATATAGTAAGAGTTTAATAAATGTTGCTTGATTCGATGGCTAAAAACTACATAAGATGAAGTTTGTGCTAAGAGGAGTATTCCCTGAAGTGGCTGAAAGCATGCCTGAGCCATGTAGAATTTCATAATTATGTACTTGTTTAAGTAATTAAGATTTTCTTATTTGAAAACCAAGTAATTGTTTACAGTTTGTAAAAGCCAGTTAACATTTATACTGCTTTTCAGTTTATTTTTCAGTTCTTTCAAGTTATCTTTTCTCAGATACTGCAACAACCCCGTGACATAAGATATTGCAAATGAGTAACAGGGGTGTATAGGTTAAGTGACTCACCAGTGTCATCCATCTGGTTTGTAGTAAAGCCAAGATCGCAACAGATCTCCTGACCCAAGTCAGCCAATATTAAGCCCCTTTAGTCAGAGAACCTCAAATATTGTGTCTGGGACTTACTACTTTGTGATTTTGGGCAAGTCATTCATTCTTTGTTTGTTTTTTGGAGGGGGGAAGGCTGGGCAATTGGGGTTAAGGGAGTTGCCCAAGGTCACAGGTCTAGAGAGTGTTAAGTGTCTGAAGCCGAATTTGAACACTGGTCCTCCTGATTCCAGGGCCTGTCTCTGTTCCACTAGCCACCCCTGACGTTAATTCATTCTTTCTGGGTTGCTGGGAAAGTTACTTATTCTTTCTGAACCTCAGTTTCTACATCTGTAAAATGAGAGGTGGCCTCTTCTAGCTCTGATCTCTGATCCTGTGTGCAAAGCACTGTGAATGCACTTGTGACCACAAAGATGGAAAAACAACATATTCCTTGTCCTCAAGGAACTTTCAGGGTAGATAGGTACACAAAGGGACTCTGGGGAGAGTGTGGTTAAGTGGGAGGAAGCAGGTTGAGACATTAAGAAATCTGAGAAAGAGAGATAACTTCATAGAGCTGGTGACACCTTTAATGGACCTTAAAGATTGAGAATAATTTCTAAGGTGGAAATTTGGTCGGAGGAATCGCTAGACAAGGGGAAGATAATCTACAATATTTGAAAAATGGGAGGAGAGGGCAGGAAGAGAGAGAAGAATAGTTTGGCTGCCATTAGAGTCTTTGAAGCAAAGTAGAATGAGATGGTATCAGAGGACCTAGGTTCTAATCTCACCTCTATGCCATCTATTTGACCATGGGCATGTCACTTAACATTTCTGAGCCTTATTTTCCTCATCAGTAAAATTAGAAGGCCTGTAAGGCTCCTCTGAGTTCAGTACTATTCTAAGACTGGAAAATTAACGGAGAATCAGATTTCAAGGAGGGGAAGAGTTGTGAAATATTACACAATTAATAGGCTTTTTGGTGACTTAGTAGAGAATTGTTTCAGTAGAATATTGGGGATAGAAGTTTGAGTTAATAGGTTGTAAAGAACCTCAGGCAATGAAGCTAGCAGGAGATGACCCAGCAATCACAATTGCTCAAACTTAGTTTGAGGAAGTGGGATCTAGCGAAAGGTTCTTTGTTAATTGTTTTTTTTTTTTCAATCAATGTTTACTAAGTGCTTTCTTTGTGCCAGACTCCTGCTAAGTGCTGGGAATACAAAAACAAGAGTCTGTCCTTAAAGAGCTTACTATCCTTTAGAGGGAAACTGCACACAAAAAAGAAGCTGAAAAGCTGGGTGAGAGGAGGGGAAAGTAACCAATTCTAGGGCAATGTTGGAAAAGTCTGACAAGTCCCAGAGAAGTGCAGCCAGGTGAGAAATGAGATGTTCTGACCTGAGCTCCCTCCTTAAATGGTGATTAGGAGTTCATGGCCCCATCCTCCCATCAGAAAGGCTGACATGCATTAGGTGGAATACAAGACTAAGACCCAGGTCAGGATGGGGAACTTGCCACCTCAAGGCCACATGTGGTCCTCTAGGGCCTCAAGTGTAGCCCCTTAATAAAAGGATTTTTTCTGTAAAATTTGGACTCAGTCAAAAGGCTGCATTGGAGGCCACAGGTTCCCCATCCCTGGTGCAGGTGCTTCACTTCAAAAAAGGGGAAAAATAATTACTTATATTGCATATTTCATATCTAAAGATTGTTTAAGAATATTTTTTAACCACTTCTCTCTCTTTTTTGCTTTTTAGAGGGGGAAGGCAACGATTGGGGTTAAGTGACTTGCCCAAGGTCACACAGCTAGTATGTATTAAGTGTGATTTGAACTCAGGTCCTCCTGACTCCAGGGCTGGTGCTCTATTCACTGCACCACCTAAACTACTTCTCTTTAGTTTAGTCACATATGATCTCTTATTTTCTCCTTTATTTTTTCATGGCCATCTCTTAATACCTACAGTAGCTAACATCATACAGATTGCTTTTTTTTTTATTTGAAGTTATTTTCAAATCTTCCTTCAGAAAGTCTTTCCAGGTTAAATATATAGTAATTTGGTGAGTTATATACCCAGTACACACTTTCATTGTAACATCTGCTTGTTTTTTAAAATAATAGTAAGATATACCAATTTTATAAAGAAGTAATGTTGTTAAAGTGCTTTTGTAAACATTAAAGCACTATAAAATGTCAGCTGTTATTTCCATTATTCTAGGGTGCCATTCTTAAGGATTCTGTATGCCTTTGAAGAAAAATAACTTTGTGAGACTTAAAATTCCCAGCAGTTCCCTTTTCCCTTCTTTCTTCTCTCTCTTAGAGATATACCTCTACCTTACTTTCTTTTTTTCTTTTTCTTTTTTATTTTCTTTTCTTATTTTCATTTGCTTTTATTGAGTTTTTTCTTTTTGCTCTCCAACTTCCATTTCCCTTCCTTTTTTCCATTCACTCCAGCTAGATAAACTTGTTATTCCTTGTTCAAGCATCTACTGTTGCTAAGCCTTTGATAATTACTTATAACCTAAACCTTAGTCTAAAGCTGTTAATTAATATTTTCTCACAGATTTTTAGCTCATACTCTATTTGCATCAAAATCTTGTGCCCAAACAATTAGAGGTTTTATAAACCTGATCATAGCATTTCAGAGGGGAGGGAGATGCCAAAGGTAGGATTTATAAGGTATAATTTTTGACCATTGTTCATATTTTTTGTTGACAAATATGTTGATATTCTGGATAGTTCTTGTTTAATTTCATTGAGTGCCTAAACAGTGCTACATCAAGATGGTTAATAACTATTATATGCTGAAAGTGATAGTTTTATTGTCTCCCCTTTATCAAAGAAATTAAACATATATCATCTTTGCTCAAGCACACTAAAAAACCAACATACTGATACCCCCAAATTCTTTAGTGACTCCCTTGAGACATTTAGTTTATTTTATCTACTTAGAATGTAATTGAATACAGACAATACTTATGTTCCAGTTTTGCTACACATTATATTTAAAAAACGCTTAAATTTTTTAAAAATGTGGAATAGCTTTTCTTTAACATTAGAGTTTAAAGTCAGCAGAGGGAAAAGTGTTTTTCCTAGCTTAGTCAGAATCTGGGGTGGCAAGAGTGGAGCTAAGCAGTATGTTTTACCAGTGAATAGAAGATCATACATAGCTCTAGTGGTTTAGACAGAGGAAGCTTCAGGACTGTTCCTACAGTGGCCTAACAAGCCCATAAGCAACCTAGATAACAAAATAAATGGATCTGTTAAAGGTGTGGTAATCATTATGCTTTTTATTATATAATCCAGCAGACCGTGTTACTCAGTGACTGTTAATCTTCACCTTCATTTACCTTGATATCAAATGATTGCACATGTATAAATTATATAATCCCTTCTTCAGAGAGGTTTATAGCTTCTCTCAGTCCTAGGGCTTCATTTATCTCACTTTGTTTTATTCCCTCCTCTTCTATTATGGTTTTGGTGTTTTGTTTATACACATGTTATTTTGGTGTTTGTTTATATTTGGTGTTTGTTTATACACATGTTATTTGAATATGTTCACTATTTATTGAATGGCCTGCTGCATGGAAAAAACTCTTATTATGGCCCCAAGACAGTTTTGCAGTAGCCACAATTCCCTTGATTTTCTGTGTTCTTTTGCATCTAGTTTCAGCTTACCTGCCTAGAATCTCTAGAATCTTCTTTATGGTACTTAGCAATATTTTCTAGATTATAGTAACTTAATGTTTTTGTGGAGTGCTATTGCTACCTACTTTGGGACGATAATTGGATAGTCTTTTCCTACCCTATTTTTCTGAAAAAAACTTCAATCTATAATTCATGTTTCCTTTACCATTGCAGTGTGGCCTTTAGGCCATGATACCCAGCAATAGGCCTTACTAAGTTTCAGTTACCCTGAAGCAGTCCATTGTAGTTTTAAGTGACCTTTAGGATTGGTACCACTTCCATTCCTCATAGACACAGTAAAGCAAAATGTTTTAGAAATTGGTAAAAGAC
Source organism: Gymnobelideus leadbeateri (assembly GCA_011680675.1). Taxonomy (NCBI): domain Eukaryota; kingdom Metazoa; phylum Chordata; class Mammalia; order Diprotodontia; family Petauridae; genus Gymnobelideus; species Gymnobelideus leadbeateri. The sequence goes on from WOXC01002829.1 coordinate 35,020, forward strand.
ATTTTATAAAACAATCTCCGCTGCCCTTGATCCTTACCACTTTATGTACCTTTGTAACATAAAATTGAAAGTTCTTGCTAGAAAAGTCTAAGTCAGGTGATTAAAAAATACCTAACATGCTTTTTGGGGAACGATTCTTAATATGGCTGTTTTAGTTAAACTTCTGAATAGTTAAATGTATGTGTTTTTTAAAAAATTTTTCCAGAAGTTGGGTTACTTACAGCTAAAACTTTAAATAATTATTTAATTTGAAACAATTTACTTTGCTCACATATCAACAAGATGAGAAGCACTGAACTAGATACCATTTTTTATTCTTAACTTCATTTTAATTGTTTCTAGCAGACTTAGAGAAGGATTCACAGTCATTTGTAATATTTTGCTTTCTTACAAGTATTATAAAAATACATTTTGTTTTGTGTGGTAGTGACATTATTAGGAGAGTTTAAATTATGTTGAATAAAATTGTCTTTAAAATAGATATTTAACCTGAGAAGGTTGATAGTTATTGACAAAAGGGGAGCCTTCATTGTTCCTAGAAAACGTTGCCCTCTTGGAAATGGTCATCCACTGTTGCTGGGCAACACAAAGTCTTCTCTTGCTCAGCAAATAAAACCTACTTGCTCTTTGTTCATACTGCATTTGAGTGACTTCATGGCAGAGGCTGTTTGTGTGTGCATATATCCAGAAAGTCTAATCACTATTATATTGGTTATTTCAGTTTTCTTGCTAATTCCTTTTTCTTACTTGTTTTTATAGCACAGTCATTTCTGGGAGTTTGGAAGAGGGGACTGAGTTCTCCCTCTTAGCAGAGATAATTATGCAAAAATACTCAAAACAGTGCCAGCATCTGACTGTATAAAATATCCCCCTCTATGGTGAGGAAGGAGGTATGTTTGATTATCTATTTTTGAGACCACCATTGGTTGGTTTTTTCAGTCATTCAGAGTCTGGCTTCCCTTTTAAGTACTCTTTCATTTACATTATTGTATTCATTTATGTTGTTCTTTTGATTCTGCTTATTGCTTATTTCACTCAGTATCCATTCAGAGAAGTCCTTCCATATGTTTCTGAATTTCTCATAGTTGTAATTTATTATTACACAGCAATATGTCCTTGTATAACTATAGCTTTTCTCAGCCACTGTATTAGTCATTAGGCATCTACTGTATTTCCAGTTATTTGCTATCAAGTGGTCTCTTCCCCCTTTCCCCCTGTACACTCTTTCCATTTGGCAAGCTTGTGAGCATTTGACTGTTTATGAGCCTTTCTACTTCCTCCATTCCTTCTTCAATGTATTCTAGATAAAACACTTAAGTATTGCTGTAGTTTGGTTTTTTATTGTGATGTGTGATTCTTTCATGTTTTAGAATCAATACCATACTGCCTAGTTCTTTCTTCATTAAAAATGAAGTATTATAACATGGGGGAGCGGATGGGCTATTTTTCTTCTTATTAGGTCAGGATCCATGGTAATAAATAAGACCATAGGATGAGTCATAGAAGAATAGATGTAGAGCTTGAAGGGATTTTAGAGATCAACTAGTCTTGGTGTTCTTACCAGGGTTCTGTACATTTTGATAACTTCATTTTAATGTAATGGTTTTCTTTGTAATCTTACGTATTTTATTTTATGCATATAAAAACATTCTTCCTAGAAGGGGTTCATACGATTCACCAGACTGTCAAAGGGAATCATGACACCTAAAAAAAGGTTAAGAACCCCAAGACTACCTCAGCCTTCTTATTTTATAGAAGTGGAATGTGATGTCAAGAGGTTACAGACTTCCTAAGTTCAGCAATGCAATGAAAGCCAGAATTTCAATCTAAGTCCTTCTTTGCACCATGCTACCCCATTGTGTTTTAGTTTGCAGTATTAAGAGGACTTGATTTAATCTTTTTCTCAAAAAATAGGCTGAGGACTTGATTTAATCTTTTTCTTCAAAAATAGGCATTCTTATTGTTTAATAGAACCTTAATAATTTTACAATTCAGGTTTATGTGTTTAAATGCTAATATATTTTGATTTTAGAAAGTACTTTTGTACTTACTGAAACAGTAATTTATTTTTTAAGATTTCCTCAGTAAATATGAAACTATATTAGAAAATTGACTGAATCGAAAATTTTGCTTACTAATTTAACTTGAAATTGAAAAGGTGTCTAGTTATTTGATGGGGAGAGGAGAAGTGGCTTCTGGGAAGGTGTTTTGAAATATTTCTAATTTATCAGGTTAGTTGAAGTATAAAATATTTAAACTATTTAATATAATAAAGACATTTGAGTGTTTTAGGTGTAACCTTTGAATGACTAAGTAACAGTTTTTAAAAATAAACTCTGCATCTTCCATCTTTAAACTTTTATAATTACATTAACTTTTAAACAAAAATTAGACTTTCCATCAGGTCAGTATGACAATCTTAAAATGTTTCATTATGTAATTTAACTCCATTTTCCCCTTCTATTTGTTATATTTTCAGATTACAAAATATATAAACTTTCCTATATTCTTACTTCCAGAATGATTTCTCACATTAAAGTGAATTTGTCAGAAGGAAGAAATCATTTTTATATCTACAGCAGAAGTTGTTGGATTACTGAGTACTTCATTAGTCTCTGATGAAATGACTTTTTATCATTTCTCCAAATAATAGAATCTCAGGCATGGAAAGAATGTCTGAGATGTCATAGTGTTTATAGAACTTTAGAATAAAAAATGAGACCAAATGTCATTTAACCAGCATGATATGTAGAAAGGACACTATTTGAAGTCAGAGATCATAGGTTCAAATCTCAATTTTGCCACTACCTGTGTAACCTTAGGTAAGTTCACTTCTTTGAACCTCTGTTTTGTCATCTTCAAAATGGAAAAGTTGAATTTGATGACTTGAATTCTGCCTCCAAACCTATCATCCTGTGAAGTCAAACTGGATTAGTAGTTTTCTTCTTTTTTAAAAAAATGCTCACTTTATTTTAATTCAGGAAAAAAGAAGAAATTTTCCTCTTACATAGGTGCCACAACCACATTGAGGGTTTTTTTATTTGCAGGAGGGAAGGCAGGGCGGTTGTGCTTAAGTGACTTGCCCAAGGTCACATGGCTAGTAAGTGTTAAGTGTCTGAGGCCGGATTTGAACTCAGGTCCTCCTGACTCCAGGGCCCTGCTCTATTCACTGGGCTACCTACTGACCCGATTAGTAGTCTTAACAGCAATTAGTGCATTTGAAGATTCCTAGTAATGGGGAACTTAATTCCCCAGCAAGGAGCCTACAGAAAGTTTTTCCTCATAGTGATTTTGGATTGCTGGCTAGCATATTTCATAGTTTTCCCCATGGAACCAAATAAAGCAGGTCTAACCTTTCTTCAGTATATTTACAAACAGATACCATGTTCTTTCTTTCTTTTTTTTTTTTTTAAAGCAGTTGGGGTTAAGTAACTTGCCCAAGGTTACAGGCCACTTATTTTGTGTGAGTGTTAAGTATCTGAGGTTTGAACTGATCCCAGGTCCTCCTGATTCCTGGGCGGGGCCAGAGCTCTTACTGTGCCACATAGCCGCCCCTACCATGTTCTTTCTTCTTTTCATTGTACTAAACATTCTCACCTATTTTAGCTGAACTGGCACAATTTCAAATTACCTTATCATTTCATGCTTCAGAACAACTTTCATTTTTTTATTGTTCTTCCAGTAATGTGGGAGAATTGAATATAATTAATACAAATGTGGTCTAACTAGGGAAAAGTGCTAGGAGTTTGTGATCTCAGTCATTCGGGACAGTTTGTTATTTTTGTTCAGTCATGTCTGACACTTTGTGATCCCAAGGACCATAGGACACCAGGCCCTTATATCCTTCATTGTCTTCCAAAGTTTGTTCAAGTTCATGTTTGTTGCTTCCATAACACTATCCCTCTCATCTGCTTATTCCCTTTTTCTTATGCCTTCAGTCTTTCCCAACATTAAGGTCTTTGCCAGTGAGTCTTGTCTTCTTATTATGTGGCCAAAGTACTTAAACTTCAGCTTTAGTATTTGACCTTCCAATAAATAATCTGAATTTTTAATCTGTCATTCTGGAAGATATCTTTATGTTAAAGCAGCCTCAAATCCAGTTAAACTTTTTGGTTGTATGTCAAACTGCTGACTCACAGTAAGTTTGTAGTATACTAAAATCCTTAAATCTGACACAAATTATACTCTCAGCCACATGTCCCTTGTCCTATACTTAAAATTAAGTATTTTATTCCCTTTCATTTTAAATTCAATCTTTCCTTCTAGTCTTATTGGGAACTTTGGATCCTGATTCTTTCATCTATTCTGTAAACTTGTTAAGTTTGCTGTCTTTACTGGCTTACTCAGGTTAATGATAAAAATGTTAATCAACGCAAGACCAAGGACAGAAGTCAGTAGCACTAGGTAAAGAAAGACCTTACAGGTTGATGTTGAACAAATTGATCACTACTCTGGGTTTGGTTGCTTAATTAGTTCTAAACAACTCATGCAATTATTATCCAGTTTATAACCTCCATCTTTTCCACTGCCAGCAAATTTTATCACATGTCTTGCTGAAAACTAGATATTTGATATCATTGGTATTTTATTGATCTACCAGCCTGGTGTTCTGTTTTTTTTTTTTTTAAGGGAAACAAAATTGGAATGGCATGTTTTGTTCTCTGTGTGTGTATATGTGTGTACATGTTTATTTAATGTATTTTGCTTTGACACAACAGATGCTTTTTTTAGTAGAAATATACTGTCTCCCAAGTTTATTCCCTGAAAACAGTTAAATAAACCCACCTTATAACATGATTAGGGCAGATAGTACATACTGCTTTTGTAGTTTGCCAGTTATTAACAAAAAGGAAATATGTTTTAACTTGTAAACATTGTCTGTTGTATTTGACCTTAATTTTATTCATATGACTTGTTTTTGCTGGACTAAACATTGTACTGTAATAAATGTTACTCACTATACTTAGTTTTAATGAGAAAATGAAAGAACATTGGTAAACCATATCTAGTATAAATGTTTGACTCTACAAACAATGGAATCACAATCCTTCCCTCCAGGTCCCCGCTGTTACCCTCCACCTTGCCAAAAAAAGGAAAAAACTGAAATCTGAAGATTTTATAATGGCCAGCAAAGGGAGATCTCACTTTTTGGTGAGCTCAACAACTGCAGTTGGAAGTATTTTAAACTGAGGAGGAAATGTGAATTTTATAATTAAGAAACTATTCTTTTATACCATGTCACAATGCCTGATATTAGAGTCACATTCAACACATACATCTATCTTTACCCTGTCTCATATATTTATGGGAAGATACTGCATCTCCTTTGTAAGTGTTCTGAAAGATAATTCCCTTAACATTTCAAAACTTCTTGTGAGGAATGGAAGTTAAGTGACCTCAGATGCACTAGGGGATCTATCTTCTCTCCTGTTTTGCAAATTGGGATAACACCTCCCCACATGGGGTTTACTTTGGTTTTCCACAGTTGGATAGCTCAGCAAGAGTTCTTAATCCCTAGAATTTATCTGGAGTTGGTGAGTTAAGTGTCTGATCTCCCTTGATTAACTTGAATGTAAATTCCTTGTCAGTCATTTTTGTTCTTTATTTCTAAGAAACATCATTCTTCTTGGTAAAGGAAAAAAAAATCAAATATGAGTTGTGCAAATCAACCTTTTTGCTATCTCATCTACTCCACCAGCATTGTTCCATTCTCTTCTTTGATCTTCCTCTTTCCCATAACTAAAAATATACTTTTTGTTGCCCTTAATATTTCTGGCATTTCTCAGTTTATTCTGGGCTTCACTGTACTGTTAAAGAACTTTAACTTTTGTATTCATACTATCACTTGCTCTTAATTACATCTTTTATATGTATCTTTACAGATCTGAGCTGGTTCTTTGAGTTTCTTATTTAGCTTGAGTAAGTTTTATGTGACTTTATTTTCAGTCTCACCACTAGATATTTATAGGAGATTGTCCATGCCTCTTAATTTTTATGTTTAGGGAGTCCCCAAAATTCTTAGTTCAGTTAGTTTAAAACTACACTAAAACTTTTGAGACACTCTGTTGTATGAGTGAAACCTAGTTAATTTGAACCTTCATTGAATTTGGTTTTACCAATTCAGCTCGTAAGGGGGACAAAAAAGATAAACATATACTGTGAAAGAAAATAAGCTTTTATAGGAATTTCTTTTAAAAAACATTCTTGAGGATCAGTACCTTTAGTTTTAGTCAGAAAGAGCCATGTCTATACCTGTTTTCTTTAATATTTAACCCTTCTACATATATACTATTTTACATTGATGGATCCTTTATTCAGTCATGCATTTAGTACAATGTCATAAATTTAGACTTAGAGGAGAGCTTGGAGATCATAGCATTGAACACTGTATTCTACAGATCATTTGTGGATTGTATACTGAGCAAGTAGAAGAGCCAGGACTTGAACCCAGATCTGCATTCCAAAATCAAACACCCTTTCTACTACACCATGCCTAACATTTATTAAGCATTCTTTTGTGGAACAATGACACCGAGGTACATTGTAAGATTTTCAGGTGTCTAAGAATAAATTATGTTCAGTAGACTAATGAGGCCAGCAGGTTACTAATGCATTAAAAAAGGTAAGATTTGAAGCAGTAAATAGAGTTCTTTTTTTTTTTTTTGCTTAACTCTTATTAGAAAAGTCAGTTAAATTGAGTATCCCATTCCCTAAGCATCCTAGCTACTTGAATTTATATAGTACTAACTTCAGAATTCCATTATTGAATACCTTTGAGCCTCAAAACATTAAATGAAAACTATCTTTATTATTTTACAAAAATGATTATTAAATATAAAAACCTATATATGTGTATCTCTGTATATAAATATATATATGTCTATATTAAAATGTATCTTAAGTGGTATCTGTGGTTTCATTGGTATAGGTACTTCTTTTGATATCATAGATTGTAATATTTTAACAGATTCTTAAGATCCTGTGGCCAAAAAGAGTCATCTGGTGACCACTTAAGTTTTTCATAACTTAGCTAGGCTGACCTTCAGATAATAGACAATAGATAATAGGTAATTCTGTTGTTAATGGTCCATACTCAAAGCCTTTTCTAGCTTGGTAGGATCTTATGAAACTTGTGTTTCTTGCAAAGCCTTCATGCCACAGTGAGGTATCAGTGTAGGAGTTCAGTGGAGTGTGTATTTTCAAATGTTAAAAAAACCTAAATATTGATTTTTAAAAATCCATTTTGATTGAGAACAATATGTATTGGTAAAAAGGCTGAATCTCTTTACTTTTAACAAGTGCTTACTATATTCCAGACTAGATGAGAATAATCTGTAAGCATTTGATAGTCACAAAAGGTACTTTTGAAATCATCTAGTTCAACTCCCTAATTTTTCTGGTAGGAAACTGATGTCCAGAGAAGTTCAATGATTTTTCCTACACTCCAGCAGCCAAAGGAAGGGCTGATGCCCAGGTCTTAGATTCCTAGTCCGGTCTTTTCACTAAACCACACATAAATTGTTTGTGTTTATATATAGCCACTTTCAAAGAAATTGAATAAACTGGGTGATTACCTTCAAGTACTCTAAACTTTAACTCTTATAATCGTATTTATGAGTGCTCTCTGAAGTTTTTCTTTGTTTTTTAACAAAAATTCAGTCTAGACCCTTGACTGAATAACAAATTCTGAATGAGTAATATAATTCCTAAATTAGTAGATGATCAAACAATTAAAAAACACAACAAACTTAACCATTAGCAAAATCAAGTAATTGAATCAAATATTATAAAAATTCTTACCAAAGTAATAATTTTTTTTTAGCTATGCTGAAACATTAGGGGCATCACATTGAAAGATTTAAGAACAGTGACATTGGGTTTTTTGATTTGTTTTTGTTGTTTTTAAAGCTAGGGTTTGTTATAGAAAGAGAAATTTTATTTGGAACCATATTTTATTATGGCTTATAATAGTCTTTCAAAGGCTATTAAAATTAATTTTGAAATACAGTCAGAGAAGCATATAGAAAATATGTATCATGGTCAGTCTGTCAGAAAAATTTTTTTTACAGTTGATAGAGTATATTTATACCAGTGTTTTAATAGATGGGCTCAGATTCTTACTAAATCTGTATTTTAAAACATAATGGACCGTGGAGGGAGATTTTTTGTGCCTCATAGGTTTTGACAAAGTGTTTCTTTATAATATTTTAATTTTTCAAAGTACCTTACTGTTTGTTCAGGGTTCTCTATATTCAGTAATAAAAAGGTATAATGAAATGTTGTGACTTATACCTACCAAACTCTTTGGAAATTCAAAGTTTAACTCTTTAGGGGGTCTCTTAATACAGTATCCTTCTGTGCATGAGACCAGGTGATGGGAAATACATGTGGTGAATGTTCCTATCACTAGGCAGTGTGACATGCTATAAAAGAATGGCTTCTTAATTTCAGTATTTACATTTTTTCCTGAGTTTATAATCTCAAGTGGGCATTCAGTTGTTCAGCTTACCAAAAAGTGAAGTTTCCTTTTGTCAGACTTTTATAAAGTCTTCGGATTTTATGGGATTGGTTTGGGTTTTTTTGAGTAGCTATTATTCTGTTGTTTGTGGAAAGTCAAACTTTTATGCCAGATATATTGTGCAAACCAATGTTCTTTATACTTTTTTTCCCCAAACATTATGAATAGTGAATGGCATTTGCTGTAATATATATCTACTTACCTGGACTAACCTTCTGGGCTGACATTCATTAATATGGTATTGTTCAGTACACACAAAACTACTTACTTACCTAGAGACTTCAGAGATATCATATGCAATATATTTTCTGATGTTAGATTATACATGGATTAATGTTAACTGATGTGATACTTTTTATATTCACTACCCTTTAACACTAGGAAAAAGTGGTATATTTTTTTTCTGACATTGAAATTGTGTAAAAACTGTGTGATAGTAATACTATATCCTTTCATGACTTAGAACCTTGGTTATTTTTTAAGGCTTTTCTCCCCCTTACTATAAGTGTTTGGTAAGAAGTGTTTGATAGGATTGTGCATAATGTGTCATATGTATAGTTTCAATTTATTCAGATTAACAGTTGTATTTCTTTCTCCTTCTGTACTTCTAATGATGTTTTGAAATTTAAAATTAGGATGAATAGAAATTATTCAATATTATAGAATTTCTCCATGCTGTTTTTGTCTTTAAATGAGTGAGAAATAGACCTTTTCTTAAACTATTGCTTCTTTATATATACTTTGGTATTCTTAAAGTGCTTTCTCTTTTCTTGTAGAAAAGGCTACAAATGAATATAACACTGTTGAAGACTGGGGACTTATTATGGATATATGTGACAAAGTTGGAAGTACTCCTAATGGGTAAGATGTAAGATGATTGGTCATAGTTGACTATGTCTGAATCCTCTCCCTCTACTGTGTAGCATGTCTCTTGCAACCTGTTACAAATAAATGTAAGGAAAAGTAGAGCCTATGGAAGACTGGGGTGTGAGGGGGGGCAGAGGTGAAAGTAACAAGGGGGAGCTTAGAGTAAGTGGGAAAGAGCTGAGCTTGCAGGTTTATTCCTTTAGCTCCCCTTTTGAAGGGTGGAGGAAAGTTGCAGACAATTGAAAACTCACCTTTGGAATTCATTGTTTAAATATGGAACAATCTTTTTTTTTTTTTTAAAGCAATTGGGATTAAATAACTTGTTCAAGGTTATATGGCCAGTCATTATTTATGTGTGGGTGCTCATTTTCTGAGGCTGGATCTGATCTCGGGTTGTCCCAACTCTGGGGCTGGCACTCTTACTCACTGCACCACCTAGCCACCCCAATATGGAACAATCTTAACAAATGGTAGAACTCATTATTTGGGGAATGTATACTTAAAACTAGACATTTCTAGTAGCCTTCCACCAGGTTAATTGGATGTTAGCAAGTAAATATTAGATGTGGTGTTGGAGGCCAGTCACTGACTTACTGTTTACTTATACTTACTACTTGGATGAAATTATACATGATTTTCTATCTCAAAATCAACTGTTCTGGGGGAGGAAAAAACAACCACCAGATAATGTTTTCATCTCAGATTCCTTATGTTTCTCTGTTTTGACTAGATCTCACCATCTACCCACAAGTGTTCTACTTCCTTGATCAAAAACTGACAGTTCTTTCTGACTAAAACTTCCTGTCATTCCATCTCTTCCTATGCCTCGGCTCTTATTTTTTTTCTTTTGGTTTTAGAAAGAAATCTATTAGGCCATTTGATAGGGGGAGAGAGCACCTGCCCTGGAGTCAGGAGGACCTGAGTTTAAATCCGGCCTTAGACACTTAATACAAAACTAGCCGTGTGACCTTGGGCAAGTCACTTAACCCCAACTGCCCTACCTTCCCCTCTCTAAAAAGCAAAAAAAAACCAACAAAAAAACAAAAAAAAAACAAAGAATGAAAGAAAGAAAATAAGACTCCCTCCCAGAGTCTTTGTGAGATTCCATTATGTAGAGTTCAGACAAGGGCTTAAGGACATTTGTGTGGCAGGTAGTAGGTAGTCTCCAGGAGAAGGGCAGTTTGAGATTTTTGTTAACAGGTAAATTCAGTCTCATCTGGGGAACCCAAAACATAGGCTTTAGGTGGATTCACAAGAAGACCTGAACCAACCCCCAACAAGCACTGGGTTAGATCTAAGTATTCCTTACAACTCTCTGGCTTCCTTGGAGGATCTTTAGCCTGACCTTCTCAGTCAGCTTTTGGGTTAAATAGTTTTCTAGCCACTTAAAAGTTAGGTTCAGTAATATTAATAAAGGATTACTATTTTCTCTACAATCCCTTCTTTTGCACTTAAGTTCCAACATTCTCATATTAGTGAAAACATAATTACAGCAGTTATGATTTCAAAGGGAGTTCATTAAAGTAACTTGACTCACTTGCATCCTTCTTACTACATATTTTTTCTAGAACCTGGTAGAATGCTTTTAAGGAGGGGCAGTGACTGGATTAGTGACAGACTTCTCCCAACATTTGAGTTTCAGGGACTGTAAATCCAGAGGACTTAAACTTACACTAGGAAACAAGCACACTGTGGCTATAAGTATGTTTCCTTCAGTGTCATAAAAGTCAAACAAACATGGTTAAGCAGAGTCATAATCTTACATGTCCTTTAAGGAGATAAACCTTGTTAAACAGACTCTGTAGGTATACTTAAGTCAGGTTACAGATTAAACTACGTTTAGAAGGTTCACCATGAACTGAAAGGTGAGATTTACATGTCACCAAAGTACTCAAGAAAACTATGATCAGGGAGATCTTCATGTACACAGTTAGCTAGGGGAATAACTAAATCATTTTGGGGAGCTCAAAATCCTTTGGCTTCAACCTGAATTAAACAGTTAACATTTTCCAGAAGACTTCTAGTTTTGGTCAGGTGAGAGCCCTCTTTATTCTTTACTTCATCATGATCCCTCTTCTCCTTAGTACTTTCTCAGGTTGTTACCCCTGTTCTCATTTCACTTTCCTCTTTCCTTCCCAGTCACCCCCCAATTCAACTTCACCCTATCCTCTACTCTCAGATCCCTCATTGCTGTATTCTTTTACTGTTTATCACTTGCCAGACCTTTTCCCTAGATCAGGGGTTGGGAACCTGTGGCCTTGAGGCATATGTGGCCTTCTAGGTCTTTGGGTGTGGCCTTTTGACTGAGTCCAATTTTTTTGTTTGTTTGTTTTTTTGTTTTTTTGCCTTTTGGTGGGCAATTGGGATTAAGTAACTTGCCCAAGGTCACATGGCTAGGTTTTTGTGTGTGCGTTAAGTGTCTGAGGCCGGACTCAGGTTCTTCTGACTCCAGGGACAATGCTCTACTCACTGCGCCACCTAGCTGCCCCTGAGTCCAAGTTTTATAGAACAGATCCTTTTATTAAGGGAATTTGTTCTGTGAAATTTGGATTCAGTCAAAGGGCTGAGGACCTAGAGGGCCACTTGTGGCCTTGAGGCTGCAGGTTCCCTACTCCTACTCTAGATTATTCTTCCCTCCACTCTTCCTTATCTGCCCCCTTTACTTATGAACATGCTGTTGAATGGAGCTGGAGGTAGTCACATAACTTTTCTGACTGGGCCTTCTCTGCAGCTAGGCAGTCCTTTTATTCATACCTAATTAAATCCCAGTCTCGCTCCCCACAGTGGCTTTTCTTAACTTTATTCTTTTCACCTTAAGCTTCCTGTTTCTCCGCCTTCCCTATTCTATCAGCTGTGGACCTTGCCTCTTGCTTTACTGAGAAAACTGAGGCCAGCACTGAATTTCCTCTTCCTTATAATTAATCTTAAAACCTCTTGATATTATCCCTCACCCTCTCCTCTAGTCTCTGATAAGAAAAGGGCTGTTCTCCTTCATGAACCATTAATCTAATCTTCTACCCTCTTGTCATCTCTAGCAGATTGCCCTCTCATTCATCCTCCAATCCTTTCTCTAATCTTCAGCTTTTCTCAGCTATTTTCTTCCCTAGACTTGGGTCTCACATCCTTAAAAAAAAACTTTATTTGACCCTACTATCCCCTCCATTAGGATATTGTCTTAGACCTATACCTCTGTCCTTTTCTCAGCTACACTCCAAGGAAAAATACTGCTTGTACTCGTTGCTTCTTCTCTTATTCTTCAGCTTTCTGCAGTTTGGCTTCTGACTTCATCACTTACCTGAAACTACTTTTACCAAAATTACCAGTGATCTCAATATTTCCATATTTGATGGTCTTTTCTCAGTCTTCTTCCTTCTTGACTTCTCTACTGCATGTGACACTGTTAGTCATCCATCTCTTCCTCGTTCTGCTCTTTTTGAGGTTTTGGCTTTTTTACATTGTTTATTCCTTCTTAGTCTTATTTGTTGCTCATGATTCACAACATCCCTCCTTAGTGTGGGTATTCCCCAAGGCTCTGTCTTGGGTGCTTTCTCTCTCTATTATTTCTTTTGGTAGACCCATCAACTCGTGTGAGTTTAATTTATCACCTCTATGTAGGTGACTTAACATCTGTATATTCAGCCTTAGTCTCTTTTCTGAGGTTCCCTGGCACCAATTACCTAACCTGTTGGACATTTCAAACTCTATGTCGTGGTGATTTCACAAATGCATCATGTTCAAAACGGAATTCATTATCTTTTCCTCCAAAACCTTCTGTTCTTCCAGAGGGCTCTTTTTCTAGTAAGGGCATCACTGTGCTTCCATACTTCCAGGTTTTCAAACCCTTTCAAACCGAAGGTGTTGCCTTTGATTTCTCACTCTTAACCCACATATCCTATCATTTGTTTGTAACATATTTGACATCGACCCTTTTTTTGCTCATACAGCTACCATCTTACATCAGCTTATCAACTCTTGCCTAGAATATTATAGTGGCCTCCTGATTGCTCTCCCTGACTACAGTCTCTCCACTGTAGTCCAATTTCCATATAGCTGTTACAATGATTTTCCTTAATTGTAAGTCAGACCATATCATTCCTTAATCAGTAAACTGCACTTTGACTTTTAGAGCCCTTTGCAACCTGACCCCAACCTATCTTTCTAGCCTTATTATATATGATTCCCTTTCTAGTACTCTGTAGTTAAACCAAACTGGCATTCTTTTTATTCCTTACATGTGGCATATTATCTCTGTCCCTGGGCTGTATACTTCCCAATTTCCATACCTTCAAAGTAATGTCTCTTAACCTCTGTTTCATAGAATTCCTCTTATCCTTCAGACAGCAGCTCAGACACTACCTTCTACCAAAGCATTTCCCTATTCCTCCAATTGCTAGCACAATGGATAGAGTGCTGGGCCTGGGGTCAAGAAGACCTGAATTCGGGGTGGCTGGGTGGCACAGTGAATAGAGCACCGTCCCTGTGTGACCTTGGCCAAGTCACTTAACCCCAATTGCCCTGCCTTACCCCTTCCAAAAAACAAAAAAAATTTTTTTATAAAGAAGACCTGAATTCAAATCTATCTGTGTGACCCTGGGCAAGTCACTTAACCTTTGCTTCAGTTTCCTTATCTGTAAAATGGGCATAATAATAGCACTCACATCCTAGGGTTGTTGTGAGGCTCAAATGAGCTAATAATAATAATACATTTATTTAAAAAAATCAAAATAATTAAAAATACAATTATTATTTACAATTTATTAATTATAAAGTACTTAGCACAGTACCTGGTACATAGTAAGTGCTATATAAATGTTAACTATTATAATCATTATACGTACATATTGTATTCCAGTAGATTGTAAACTCCTAGAAAGAAAATAGTGCCTGGTACGTGGTAGGAACCTAGTAAATGCCTATTAATTAATTTGATGTCTGGTTCTCTCAAAGATTGGATGGGTACCCTGGGTTATGCTTAAAATTAGTTTTCTGTTTGTGGCCAAACTCTTCAATATTACTGACATAAGAAAGAGATTAAATAGCAAATTAACATACAAGGCATTTAATTTATAAGATTGTAATTACCTAAAATATGTTTTAAAAGCTTGCTTGAAATTCATAATTCACTTTGCACTGATTGGGTTATGGGAAAAGATAAGCATATATATGCGTTAGCATACTTGTACAGAAATACTGAATTTACTTAATTAAATTTTTTCTTTTTTTTCCTAGAGCAAAGGATTGTCTGAAAGCCATAATGAAAAGGGTAAATCATAAAGTTCCTCATGTTGCTTTACAAGCACTAACTGTAAGTTGAAAATAGCTCATTATCTTATATGAATATTAAAATTACCTTTCTTTAAATTTTAGAAATTAAAATTTATATTTAAAAGTTATATTATGAATATTGTATTTCTTTTTAACAGCTTCTTGGAGCCTGTGTATCAAATTGTGGGAAAATATTTCATTTAGAAATATGTTCTCGTGACTTTGCAACTGAAGTACGAGGAGTGATAAAAAATAAGGTAATTTTTGAACTATCGCTTCTTAAAGATACTCTAGTAAAATTAATTACACCCCCCCCCACAAAAAAAAAACACAAAAACCAACCATTAAATGTCATAATTTGTGCACATTTGGTACATACCATTATTGAGGTGTAATTTTCCTGTGCTATGGAGATTCAACAAGATGCCCTTTAACATTTAGATGTCATCATCTTATTATTTTCCTGAAAAATTTAATATCTATGTCAAAGACTTTGTCTCACAATTTATTTCTGTCAGTGGGTAAAGAGAACAGTTTGTTTCAGTATAGCAAACATTAGTTAAGCACCTATGTGACAGATACTGTGTGAGACATGCTCACCACAAAGATGAAAAACTTCATGGTCCCTGTTCTGAAGAAACTCACAGTATCCTTTGAGGATGAAGCAGATGCAGCATATATATGAATATATACTACTCATGAATCTGGTAGAATGTGATGAAGTAAAAGAAGTGCCTAGACACTGCTCTTTAGGAGCATTTGCCAAAGGAGAGGTCGTTTTCAATGACTGGTATCAGGAAATGTTTTGAAGAGGACATATGTCAGTAGGTAGAACTGAAGAGGGAGTGTGTACCAGACATGAAGAATGGCCTGCACATACATACCAGCCTCGAAGCATTAATCCTACCTCTCAACTTATTTAATGGTGGAGAAAAAATATTCCATCGTTATTTTGGGCAAACACCAAAAGTTTTCACTCAAATTAATGTAATACAGTTCAATATGATATATCTTAAGTATTTTTCTTGGGAATGTGAACATAAAGTATAATTACTAAGAGGATTACCATAAAAGATACATATTTCTTGTGACAAAACTTTAGAATCCATGTAATTTTGGAAGATACCATAGCTTTTCTTTTGTAGTTTGATATTTAGCGAAAGGATGTGATGTATCAGTCAGCTACCTGAGACTATAGACTTTCTCATTTAATATAAAAGACAAGTTTCATACTAAAATGATTATATATGATGCATGCATGCATGTATACACGCTCTCACATATATTATGATTTGTTGTCATTTGTAATTTATGTACCCATATACAAGACTACAGAAGGTTTTTTTTCCTCTTTGTTGTCCTATCATATAAAAGGCTCATCCAAAAGTATGTGAAAAGCTGAAATCTCTAATGGTGGAGTGGTCAGAAGAATTCCAGAAAGATCCACAGTTTAGCCTGATATCTGCAACTATTAAGTCCATGAAAGAAGAAGGAATTACTTTTCCTTCAGCAGGATTATCGGTAAATCTAAAATTTACTATAGTGATTTGTAAAATCTGTCTTACGTAAAAGCATAAAAATAACTTAGAGAAATTGGAACAGAATAAAACCAAAACCCTAAACTAATATTAATGAATGCCTACTGTATTCCAAGTGCTACTTATAGTATAGAGAATAAGCTCTTGCTTTTATGGAGTTTATGGTCTAATTGGGAGATGGGGTATAATTATATGAAAAGATAGTCAGTAACATAAGTCATTATATAGTAAATGATGGATTAGTGCCACAGATAATATTAAAGTTCAGAAGAATGAGGACAATTCAAACTGGTAACTGAGGAAATTTTGTGAAGGATCTTATTTGGTAAAAGAATGGTGTGAACACTGGAGTTACCAGGCACAGCAGGCTGTCAACAGAGTCAGTGGTAGAGGACAGTGTATAGTTGAATACTGAACTGTGTCAAGACTGCAGAGAGAGAAATAAGGACAAGTAATGAACTAGGAGAACAAGGAGGATAGAGGAACTTGATGTGTAAGTGTAAACAGAGACAGGCATAGAAGGAATAAGGTTAGAGGGAGAGATGAAAGTTCAGGAGGTTATCAGGAATTTTAGAATTTGGAAGGCAATTGATGTTCACAAAAATATAGTTATAGATGTTATGAGGTATTTCACATGCTTGAATTTTTCAGATCACAGAAGCTTTACCTCATTAAGACTCAGAACTTGTTTATTTTAATCATTTAAGATCAGAATCTTCCAAAAAATGCATGACCTTTTTCATCTTTTTAAAAAGGACATAACTGAATCTTTTTCAAAATAACTTAAAGTCTTCATTATGAACATGAATTATTGTACAATGAGTCCCTGAGAGCTGTTGGAATTACAGGTTTGTTTGCTTTTAGCCAAGTGACTCCAACCTACTGGTTTTTGCCTCTTGTGCCTGTTTTTTATTCTTTCTCTTTCGTTCTAAGACTGTCTACTGTGTCAACAATGGACCTTTTTCTAGGAGTTCTATATCCTTTCCTCTCTAGTCTCACCAACAGGGATTCATCCTGAATACTTAGTTCATGCAAAGCACACTAGGTATCAATGGAGATACACTCAAAACAGTATAATACAAAGTCTCTTCCCTCTAGGAAATTACAGCTTGTAAAGGCAGCGATTAGGATTATTGTGGGCAACTGGGTGGCACAGTAGATAGAGCACTGAGTTTGGAACCAGGAAGACTCATCTTCGTGAGCTCAGATTCGGCCTTAGACACTAGCTGTGTGACTTTAGACAAGTCAGTTTAACCCAGTTTCCTCATCTGTAAAATGAACCAGAGAAAGAAATAGTAAAGCATGCCAGTGTCTTTTCCTAGAAAACCCAAATGGGGCCATAAAGAGTCTGATATGCCTGAAAATGGCTTAAACAGTAGCATCATTGATCATGTTTTAGAATTATATTGGAAGATAACTTAGTCATTGTCAAGAACTTCATTTGTAATGAAAAAAATTATCATGAATGACAAACTTGAAAATCAGTATATGCAAATAATGTATGGATCTTTCATTTTCATTTGAAAAGCACCTCTATTTTGCCCTTGTCTTTATAGACACTTTCAAATGCTGCCAAGAATGGTACATCATCCAACAAAAGCAAAGAAGATGAAGATATAGCTAAAGGTAAATTAAGAAGAGTGTGTGATTCTTTATTAAAATTTTAGGATTTCCTATTTTAAATCCCTGTTCAGGTGCTTTCTTTCAGAGGCAGCATGAATAAGATTTTGGAGTTAGAGTCAGGAAGAGCTGGGTTCAAATCCTCTCTCAGAACCCGATAGCTGTGTGACTCTAACCAAGTGACCTAACATCTCTGTGCCTCGGTTTTTTTATGTGCAAAAAGAAAGGGTTGAACTTGGGCTTCTAAGGTCCCCTTCATGTCTAAAAATAGTTAAAATGAAGCTGCACATAGACCTAAAAGTATAAGAAGGTCTCTGAGGCTGAGGAAAGAAATGACTTGGATAAAAAAATTAGCCCCATTATACTTGTCAGTAATGTTGGATTTCATTATTTGGTGCAGTACCTTCAGATGGCTTACATTTTTCCTCTTTGTATTCCAGTATACATATTATGTTAATATCTTTGTCTCTTCATCATCTTCCTGATTTCATCACTATCAACCCTTTATTTCTGGCAAAAGTGGATGAGTCTTCAGCTGGATGAACTCTATAGATTTGTACTGTGTAGAAAATTATCCTGACTCATAGTACACAATCCATCTTGTATTTTTAAAGATGTGGACCTTTGTTGTTAAAGACAAGCTAGTAATGATAAAAAAATTTATTTCCAAGGGAATTTTCTAGCAAATGCTCTGTCTGAACGATAGCCTCATTGTTAGTTAGCACACTTTCTCTTAAATATTAAAAGGTCTGTCAAATAACCTATTTTTTATTTTTAGACTTGTGTTGCAAGTTAGTTAATTACAGAAAGTTAATTGTTGTTTTTTATTTTTAATTTTCCAAACCAGCTATTGAATTATCTTTGCAAGAGCAGAAGCAGCAGAACACAGAAACGAAATCCTTATATCCATCTGCAGAAATTCAGTTGAATAATCATAAGGTTTCTAAAAAAGTCAGAGCCTTGTATGATTTTGAAGCTGTTGAGGACAATGAACTCACCTTTAAAAGTGGTGAAATTATTATTGTTTTGGATGACAGGTATGTATTAAATCTTTTTAATTTTGAATTCTTTGGAAGTTTTTGTAAGGCAGGAAACTTAGGTTTTCAGTTCTCTGGATTTTCATGTAACCTTTTAGCAAATTACAGCCTCTGTCTTTCAGTTCCCTTCCATAAAGAGAGGCAAAAATAAATGTTGTTTCTCTTTTAAAAATAACATCTTTGTCAAACATTTTAGGTGTTGGATGAAAAAGCATAATGTAAATATGAAGTATCATGTGGCCACATAAGTACAAAGATATTTGCTGCACCAGCTATGTCTATATTGGGAATTACATATCCAAAAATTACTTGACAGAAAACTTCAGAAAAGGAAGTTTAGTTAGAGAAATTGATTGATACTGGAACAAATTACATTGCTTACTTTTGCTTTTTTGAAGATTAATTTTTGTAGGAACGTGATTTTGTCTCATTGCATTAAATAATGGAAAGAAAGTGTGATGTTTTTAGTAATTACTGTAAATGAACTAGCTTGAATGGGCTAACCTGATATTTTTTTAAATGGGTAGATATAAAAGTTATCTATAATGGATTGAGAACCTATTATGTAGAAGATTTTATGTTAGACACTGGCATACATAATTATTAAATGAACTCTTACCTTCAGGTTATTTAGTATAGTAGGAGAGAACATTGAGCTTGGAATTAGAACTAGGTTCTGCTAGTTATCTATCCATGGGATCTTGTGCAGGGCATTTCACTGTGCGTTTTCTGGGCCTCAAATTTCCTATAC
The DNA here is from genome assembly GCA_011680675.1 of Gymnobelideus leadbeateri. Lineage (NCBI taxonomy): Eukaryota > Metazoa > Chordata > Mammalia > Diprotodontia > Petauridae > Gymnobelideus > Gymnobelideus leadbeateri. The sequence continues at coordinate 54,616 of WOXC01002829.1, forward strand.
GTCAAATGAGGGAGATGTATTTAGTGACCTGTAACTCTCCTTCTAGCCCAAAATATATGGTCCTATGAGTAAGCACACCAATAGCCCTCAAGAACTATAAGGGAAAATATAGTAATTACTGTAAGAGAAATATAAATAAAGTGATGTTGGGGTTCTGAAGTTCTTATAATAATAATTGTTTGGGAAGATTAGGAAAAAAACTGGTGAAAGAAGTAGTTCTCTGTTTTTAAGGATAGGTTGAATTTTGACAGAATATGAGCATATTAGAGACCGGTAAACAGGGAATAAGCTAGTTTGGCTGAATGGGAAAGATTCATTTAGGTAAGGTACATTGAGAGACAAGATTGGAAGATGGGGTTGAGGGGACGGAGTCAAGATGGTGGAGTAGAAACAGCACTTTCGTGCAGCTCCGGTTCCCACCACTTCCAATCCATGTAAAAGGGGACTCTGAACAAACTCTGGAGCTACAGAACCCACAAAATGACAGAGAAGCTAACGTCCTGCTGAGTACAGCCTGGCAAGGAGCGGCCAGTGCAGTGCTCTGGGAGCCGAACCCAGCCCTAGGTGAGAGGTTTTAGCCTCAGGGCGGCCGGACCAGTAGCTGTGGCATTTCCAGAATTATCAACACATAGGTGCCAAGGACAAAGTAAGAGGTTAGTGCAGTATGGGCTTTGGGACCAGTAATTGGGAGTGCCTGGCTTTTGCTCCCAGGGAGAGAAGCCTCTCTGAGGGAACCAGACGACCAGGCTGAGGGGTAATTGCTCTTGCTTTAACCTTTAACCTTCTTGGATCTGGATTGCGGTCTGGGCTGGAGGTCCTGGAGTGTGTAACCAGCTTGCCAGAGCATGTGGAGGCTTCAGAGAGGGCACCCAACTAATACCTCCGGCAGCTAGGAAAACCCCAGTGTTTGGGACAGAAGCTCCCCTGGCTGGTGGCAGAGTCCTACTGTGGCAACAAGCCCAAAAGTCAACTAATTGAGTGGCAACATGCCTAGGCAAAGGAAATGAAATAAACAGAAAAATTCAACATTAGACTCATTTTGGGGGCAAATAGGATCAAAGCATGGAACAGGAAGAGGACTGGGAGATCAGAACTCCTGCACCAAAAGCCCCAAATGAAAATACTATCTGGTTACAGGCCATAGAGGACTTTAAGAAGCAGATAAGAGAAGTGGAGGAAAAATTGGGAAGAGAAATGAGAAAGATACAAGAAAAGTATGAGAATCAACAGCCTTAATAACACCTTAAAAAATAAACTAACTCAAATGGCAAAAGAGGCTCAAAAAGGCAATGAGGAGAATGCCTTAAAAAGTCGAATTTGCCAGATGGAAAAAGAATCTCAAGCTCACTGAGGAGAATCATTCCTTCAGAATTCGATTGGAGCAAATGGAAGCTAGTGACTTTATGAGAAATCAAGATGCTGTTAAACAGATCCAAACAAATGAAAGAATAGAAGGCAAAGTGAAATATCTCATGGGACAAACCACTGACCTGGAAAATAGATCCAGGAGAGATGATTTTAAAATTATTGGACTACCTGAAAGCCATGATCAAAGAAAGAACCTAGAAATCATCCTCCAAGAAATTCTCAAGGAAAATTGCCCTGATGTTTTAGAACCAGAGGGCAAAATAGAGGTTGAAAGAATCCACTGATCATCTCCTGAAAAAGATCCCCAAAAGAAAACTTCTAGGAATATTATAGCCAGATTCCAGAATTCCCAGATCAAGGAGAAAATATTACAAACAGCCAGGAAGAAACAATTTGAATATTGTGGAAACACAATCAGGATAACATAGGATTTGGCTGCTTCTACACTGAGGGATCGAAGGACTTGGAATAGGATATTCCAGAGATCAAAAGAGCTGGGATTAAAACCAAGAATCACCTACCCAGCAAAACTGAGTATCATGTTCCAGGGGAAAATATGGTCATTCAGTGGAATAGAGGACTTTCAAGCATTCTTGATGAAAAAACCAGAGTTGAACAGAAAATTTGACATTTAGATACAAGAAGCAAGAGATGCTTGAGAAGGTAAACAGGGAAAATAAATCATAAGGAACTTATCAAAGTTGATCTATATATATTCCTACATGGAAAAATAATAACTGTAACTGATGAAACATTTCTTAGTATGAAAATAGTTGAAGAAGGGTATATGGGCATATGAATACATATGTGAATGTGTGTATATATGTTTACAGGTATACATAGAGGGCACAGGTTGAATTTAATAGGAAGGGATTATACTTAGAAGGTGAAATTAAGAGGTGAGAGAGGAATATAACAGGAGATGGAGAGAGACACAATAGGGTAAACTATCTCATATAGAAGAGGCAAGGGAAAATGGTTACAAGGGAGGAGAAGAACAGGAAGGCAAAAAGGCAAAACCTTATTCTCATTGAATTTGGATCAGGGAGAGAATGACATACATACTAAATAGGGTATCTCACCCTACAGGAGAGTGGGGGGAAGGGGATGAGAGGGGAGATGATGGAAGAGAGGGCAGGCTTGGGGGGGAGGGAAGTTGGAAGCACCCACTTTTGAAAAGGGACAGGATCAAAGTTGGGAATAGACCAAGTGGGAGGTGGGATAGGAGGGAGGGAAATAGAGTCAGTCTTTTACAGTATATCTACTAAGGTAATGTTTTGCATAGCTACACATGTACAACATATACTGAATTGCTTATCTTCCCAGTAAGGGTGGGTGACAAGGGAGGAAGGGAATGAATCTGGAATTCAAAGTTTTAAAATCAAATGTTTAAAAATATATAAATACTATTAGTAATACTATTTTACATATAATTGGGAAATAAGATATATAGGCATTGAGGCACAGAGATTCACCTTGCCCTACTGGAAAAGTTGAAGGGGGTATGGGAGAGAGCAGATTGGATGAGGGGATATCCTGTGGGACTGCTATTCTGGGGTGGTGGGTAGGGGAAAAATAGGGGGAAAAATTGTAACTCAAAATCTGGCAGAAATGAATGATGTAAACCAGAAGTTAATAAAGGATTTAAAAATAATAATAATAAAGGAAGATGGGGTTGAGGCCAGAGGTTTGAAGGCTCTAAATGCTATAGGAAAGAATTTGGATTTGATTTGTTAGTAGTTTTGAGCTGGGGAATAACTTTACGTGAGCTCTCCTTGAACGTAAAGTATATTTCCTTTACAACCCAATCATTTTGCGGTCCCTTGTTATATGTTCTCTTATCTAGCATGCAGGGTCATACAAAATAAATACTTTATTTTCATGTCCGTTGCAACTGAATTTTGAAAATAAAAATTGAAAAACTTCTTATACAACCATCTGCCTGATCATTTTGAATTACTTCTCTTCAAAAATAATGCTCAAATGCTGCTTAACTCTGATTAATTTCAGAGACTAATCAAGCCCAGATAAAAGTGGGGGGGGGGGGCAGGGAACATAAAGAGAGACCTACAGAATGTGGAATGTTATATAAACTATTGGGACAATGTCTTTGCTTATTTGGGTTTTGTTCAAATTTTCCCTTGTTATACAAGGGAAGATTTCATTTGGGGGAAGGAGGGGTAGCTTTAGGATTTTTTTCTTTCTTTAGCAAAATTCTCTTTTAGTATTTTGAAAGCTAATGAATCTTTAGCAGTATCCATTAAATCTAATATCATAGTATATGAACCAACATTTCCAATAGCTTTTTTACACCTATATTCTTTCAGTTCTACTTGTTGCTGTGCATAAAGTTAGAGCAAAGCACTAGTGACATTCTTTATTTTTACTTTTTATTTTCAGTGATGCCAATTGGTGGAAAGGAGAAAATCATAGGGGAGTAGGACTTTTTCCATCAAATTTTGTATCACCTAATTTAAACATAGAATCTGAGATAGGTAAGTTAAATGTTATAGAAAATTAAATGCAATATTTTATTCGTATTATAATTTTATATTGTAGTTTTTATTATAAAGTATTTTTTTATATCTTTTAAATCTTACATTTCAGACATTAAAATTTGTCCCAATTATTATACAGGAATTGCTACTATCCAGGCTCTCAATTTTACCTTTAAAATAATTCTAATAAGCAAAATTTAGTTTGAGAATTGTGCTTAAAACCACTATGTGATCATCCATTTATTTAAATTGATCATGGAAATAACTTAATTACTTGGGGCAAGTTATAATTAATTTTAGAAAATTGAAAAATTGTTGATTTTGTTTATTTCTTACTCCTCTGTGGCTGTGTTGGGAAAATGAAAGAGAGAGTGATACACTTAAGTTATTTGTACTAGATGGGACAATGTTATAGATGAAACAGAAACCCTGTTTTAATGTGTCTGGTTGTAGTATCTATTTCATTTCCTTCCAATAATAGTGACAGATATCCCTTCCTCCTCTTTTCCCCCCACTAACCTCTGCCAGCCATTCTACAAACCCATGCTAGTTGCTATAAGGGTGGCCAAATAAGAGAATATGGATAAATAATCTATCGCCGGTATTGGAAAAACAACTCAGACTGCATGCTGCTCATTGTCAGTAATGGCCTTTTTGTATATGAAGGACAGCTCATTAAGTATGAATGAGTCAGGAGCTATTTCCAGAAATCCGTACTTTTCCTTTAAGGAAAGGAGAAATGGGTGCTTCTCTGAGCACTTTATTCTTTCCATTCTTTGCCTCTTCCATGATCCCATTCTGGCTTTGTCAATAAAAATTGGGATGGGAAAAGCTTGCAACTTACATAGTAGGCATCTTTTGAACCCACTCTTACTGGGGAACAAGATGAAAGAGAGAGCCAGTGTTGTGTTCTTAAAGGAAAAATATCTTGGGTCTATAGATGCAATAGATGTAATACATAGGCCTCTAAGTTCTTTATGGCATATAGCCTGTTACAGTAAACTCAAAAAGACTACCCTAGTTTTTTAGTTGTATTAAAATTTTGTTAGGATATTAATTTTTAAAAAGTATACATGTCAGGAATTGAAATTTTTTTTTAAAGCAATTGGGGTTAAGTAACTTGCTCAAGGTTACATGGCTAGTCATTATTAATGTGTGGGTGCTTATTTTCTGAGGCCAGTTTCGATCTCGGGTCATCCTAACTCCGAGGCCGGTGCTCTTACTCACTGCGCCACCTAGCCACCCCAGGAATTGAAAATTACACAAAATTTTTCATCGTAAAGGTATTTATATCAGGGTTTAATTGTATAGTGGAGTATATTATATAATAAGACTGATACACACATATGTAAAACTACTTAATAATGGCAGTTTTTAGAACCTCTTTAGAAGTGGACAGATATAAACTCTAAATAAATATATTAAATATCATTTAAACAACGTATTTATTGTGAACAAAGTAAGATTTTTGTCCTAGATAATTTGTATGAGTTAATTTTTTAACTTTTGCTTAGCCTCACTTTATATAGTAAATAGATTTGTAGATATTAAGAAGAGTCTCAATTATCCCCTCCTCTTTTGAATCTTCAACCTCTCACTATTAACAAGCTGCCTCCCTGATGCCTTCAAACACTCCCAATTCTTCTTCAAGTTTAAAAAAACCTTTACCAAACCCTCCTTTTCCTTCAAATAATTTTCTCTAAGTATAGACTTGATTACCACATGACTTTCCCACTCAGCCAACTCCAGTGACTTCCTGTTTGCTTTCAGACGAAATCTAAACTTCTTTGTTCAGTGTTCAAGTTCCTACACAGTCTGACCCCTTCTCTCTCCAGCCTCATTCTCTATCTCTTACTCTTACATCTAGACAAACTAGACTTTATTCTGTTCATCATATGCGATATTCCTCTCTCTTTATTTTGCCTGGAATGTACTCACTCTGCCTCACAAAGGAACTTTCCTTTTAAGGTGCAGTCCAGGCTACATATGCTGCATGAAACCTTTCCTGATTGCCCGACTGCTCATTTTCACCCTCTTCAACTTCCTTGTATTTAATGTGTTCTTTGTTTTTAAATCCTTAGGGCCTAGCACAGTGCCTAGCCACATAGGTGATTGATAGTCAGCAAGAATTTATTAGTCTCCTGTTATATGCCAGGCATTGTGCTAAATTCTTGGGATACAAAGAAAGGTAAAAGACAGTCCCTGTCCTCAAGGAGTTCACAATCTGGTGGTGGAGACAACAAGCAAATATGTACAGACAAGATAAATAGGAAATTGTTAATTGGTAGAAGATACTTAGAAGTAAGAGGGTTTGGGAAAGACTACATATTGAAACTTACTTAATTTTAGAAGAATAATTCAAATCATTTCCTATATAAGTGTTAATTTATTTAATGTGTACAGTAAGCAGTATTGATTGGGAAATAAAATATTTATTTGGTTTCCACTTTTAAAAAGTTAGTTTTTATATTAATAAATTAATGAATATAATACTAGAATTAATGTTAAGGAAATTAAAATTTGATTTCATCTTCTTGTAGCAGCTGTGGACAAAACAAATGTAATTGATGATGCTGCAGAAGAAATTAGAAAATCAGAGCCTGAACCAGTTCATATAGATGAGGTAGAATCCTTTTAATCATCCTTCTTTTTATATAGTATGTTTTCTGTTGCTTGCCAATATTGGAGAGAGGTATTTTTCTGTTCCCTAAGGTGAAATTCTCTTTAAGCATCTTCTTTTTGTTTTTAAGGATAAGATGGATAAAGCACTGCAGGTACTTCAGAGTATAGATCCTACTGATTCAAAGCCAGATTCCCAAGATCTGCTGGACTTAGAAGGTATTTAATGGATATTAGACAAGAATTTATCTTGAGAAAAAGTTGTTTCTTTTGACTTGTGTGTGCAGCTAGAGATGTGAGTTATTTTTCAAGGATGAGGATGATCATAGCCCTAGCAGGATAATAATACCAGCTTCACTCTGAAGTTCCAGTCATATTGTGGACATACTCAAGAAGAAGGACTAGCTTATACTTGTTCTCTGACCTTCTAGTAAAGTTATCTGGAGAGATTTGAAGTCATAAAAGGGTAGGGAAAGAAGCGACCTACTGAACAAAGTAGTCTTAAGAAATTTTGGTCCTTTTACGGTCAGGAACTTGAAGAGCAAAGAGGTCCGTGATTCATTTGAGAGTTCTATAATTTTCCCTAGGAAAACTTCATGTGCACCTTAGTAAACAATTTCACAAAACTTTTTGAGGGGTGGAGAATGGGGGTTAATAAGTGTGCAAGATGAATTATAGTTTATGGTTTTGGTATATGATATTTTATGGTTTATTTTAATTTTTCTTTGGGGAAAATATCTTTAAGGTATATATAAATGATCAGTTAATTCTGGCCTAGCTTTTGTGTCATGTTGTATAGATATTGCAGGAACATAAAAGTTAATTAGGCCTTTTGCAATCCTTTCTTCCATATAAAATTGGAAGACAGATTTAATTCTGCATGTACAGTGTGGAATGTATTGTAACAAAACAGGTTGAAAACTCCTTTGATTTGATTGTATTTAAAGATTTATAAGAGGTCTTATATTTACAGATGTCTGTCAACAGATGGGTCCTATGATAGATGAAAAATTGGAAGAGATTGATAGGTAAGCCACATTTTCTTATTGGGATTTTTCTTGTCAAGATTAAAAGATTTTTTGCCTTTTGGAGGGCAGTTGGGGTTAAGTAACTTGCCTGAGGTCACACAACTAGGTTTTTATTTGTGTGTGCGTTAAGTGTCTGAGGCCAGATCCGAACTTGGGTCCTTCTGACTCCAGGGCTGATGCTCTACTCACTGCGCCATCTAGCTGCCCCCTAAAAGGCATAATTTTTTATTGTTTCATTGGTATTTTGCTGAACATTAAACTGAGGAGGATGTATTTTTAAAATCATCATTTTTCAGTTAATCATACTTATGTAAGACATAAAGGGTTCTAACCCTTTTGTTCTGTAGTATTTTTTCAGTGATCATTTATAATTAGAATTATGGGATCTTCGTGTCAATTATACAGGAACACAGTGAGGATGACACTGATGCTTGTGTTCTTTTTGGTGTTGGGGTAGAAGTGGGTAATGAGAAGTGAAGGATAAAGAAGGAATTATCAAAAGGAGAGCAGAAAAAGGAATATTTTGAGAAGTTAGGCAGACACTGACTTGTTACATAGTAGCTGTTAAATTTCAGTTAGAATTTTCCTAATTTTGACCAGTTTTTATAGTGGTGAGAATTTTATAAAATCTGAGGAAAATTCAAAAGATTATTCTTCCACTATCATCTCTTTTCACTCATTCTCTTTCTCCCTATATTACCCTTTGTAGTCTTCCCTACCATCTACTTTATCTTATACTGTGGGGGAGAATGTTATATTTGTGCTATTAACTTAGTGCAAATTGTGTATGAAGAAACTTATCCCACACCCCAACTTTACTGGATTGATGAAGAAATTGGCACAAACAGAAACTCTACTGACTCTAAAATCAAAGGATGTAGATTCAGATCATCTGCCTTTGATGTGACCTCTGTGATCTTCAGCAATTTATTTAACATTTCTGAGCCTCAGTTCCCTCCTCTTTAAAATGGAGTCATGGGACTAGTTAAGGATCCTTCCAGCCCTCGATCTGTGAGCCTATAATGAATTAAGAATGGAGGAAACAAGAATCGCCTTAATCCTTACCAGTTTGAATTTGCCAGTTTACTAGAGTACAATATTAACAAAATTCTGAATGCCAAAGGTAGACTTTTGGTACAGGGGCTTTTAAAAAATAGTTTATCTGGGGTGGCTAGGTGGTGTAGTGAATAGAGCACTGGCCCTGAAGTCAGGAGGACCTGAGTTCAAATCCAGCCTCAGACACCTGACACACTTGCTAGCTGTGTGACTTTGGGCAAGTCACTTATCCCCAGTTACCCTCCAAAAAGCAAAAAAAAACCCCGTTTATCTGAATTTTCTGTACTAGTGGAAAACAAATGGCTTTGTGTGTGTTATACTTTTCTGTTGTCACCTTAATAAATTGGTAGCATTGGCAGCTGGGTGGCACAGTGGATAGAACACTGGGCTTAGAGTCAAGAAGACCTGAGTTCAGATGTGGCCTCAGACACTTGTAAGCCACCATGTGATCCTGGGCAAGTCATTTAACCTTATTTGCCTCAGTTTCTTCATCTGTAAAATTAGCTGGAAGAGGAAATAAACCACTCCAGTATCTTTGCCAAGAATACCCAAAATGGAGTTGAGCATGACTGAAACAACAGCATCATTATTGCCAGTCTTAACATTGTTACCATTTAGAAGCAAGTGTTAAAAATGTTTATTTGTATGTAGTGCTTGCTAATTGGGATTCAGTTTTAATTTCTTAGATAAGAGCTATTATAAACATAGAGCGTAGATCTCGGTCAGGTCACTGTCACGAGTCACTTTCTTTTCAGACCAATTCAGAATTCTTTCTTCATCGCTACAGTCTTTTCAGATGTCTGCTTTTACAAGCAGTTGCTAGATAAGAGGACGACCTTTTCCTACTTCTACAGGACAAGTATTAAGTGTACCTGGTGATGATAAAAGGAGAATTTATTTCTGTTGAGCCTTGTGTTAATTTAAAAAAATTGGTTGTATTCTTGCAATTTACAAGAAAACGTGGTTGCTATAGGAGATATGAAGATAAGCATTGGACAGCTCTGATCATTGGAAGCCGACATTCTGACAGGAGAATTAGTATGCAAATAGTGGTGGTGGTGTTCATTCATTTCAGTTGTGTCCTTTTTGTGACCCTGTGGACCTCTATCCATGGGATTTTCTTGGCAAAGACACTGGGTTTGGCATTTCTGTCTCCAGCAAGAAGTTACTTGGTTAAGTTACTTGCTCAAAGTCACACATCCAGGAAGTTTGTGGGGCTGGATTTGAATTCAGGTCTTTCTGACTGTAAGCCCAGTGCTCTACTGTACCACCTAGCTTTTCCATAGCTACCTCACAGATAGTGGTAATACAAGATAAACAGTATTGCTGTTATAGTAGAAAGTACTTAGTGACTTTACTAGGCAGAAAAATTACCTTTTCCTGGGAAAACCAGAGATTTTAATAGAGAAAGAAGCATTCAGACTTCACCTGAAAGGGTGGGTAAGATTCGGACTGAAAAGAATGGGAAGAGGTAGAGCCTTCTGGGCAGAAGGAATAGTGTGAACCAAGGCATATTATAAGCATGGAAGGGGAGGGAACCCTTGAATGAATTGTTTGGCTGGAGTACATGAATGTGAGTACTGGGAGATAAGACTTAAAATGTAAATCATAAAAGCCTTTAAGGTCAACCTAAGGAGTTTGTACTTTACTCATTAGGGAGCCCTTAAACATTTTTGAACACAAATATTTGATCAGTTTTGTGCCTTAGGAGGGTTATTTTGTCAGAGATATCATACAAGCTAGATTGGAGGAGAAAGATTAGAATCGAGACCAATTGGGAGATTTTAGAATGAAAGAATCTCAGAAATGGATAGAACCTCAAAAGTCATCTCATCTATTGCTAACCCAGAGCTTGAGTCTCTATAAATACCTGATATGTGCTATTCCAGCCTAGGACTTCCAGTGAAGGGAGAATAATATTTCTAAAAGCAGACCATTCTATTTTGGGACAACTCTTTATTGTTTTAAAAGTTATTCTTTGTATTGAGTTGCATTGGCCTCCTGTGATAGTCTATGAAAGAGGTAATGTAGGTCAGAACTAAGTAGTGGAAATAATGAGGCAGACACAGATGAATGTGATAGTGTGCAATCAACAAGACATGCTGACTGACTAGGTGTGGGGATTAAAGGGAAATATTAAAAGATGAGTCCTGAGTTTTGAAGCTGCATGACTGGGAATATGGTGATTCAGTTCATGGAGAAAGAAAAATCAAAACAAATCTTAAATTTTAGAAGCTCTATTTTGAATCTTTTGAATATGTAGTACCAGCAGGAAGGGCAGCTAGAATAAGCCATCCTAAAGAAAGTTAAAAGGGTGAATTTTAGCCCTACGGAGATGGTAGTGGGAGTTCTATATAATTATTGGATGGGAGCAAGAAGGAGAAATTATGTTAATAATGTAAAGAAGTGGTGCAGACTAAAAATATAAGTCCAGTAAAAATTTAGATCAGTTGTATGAGAAAGAATGCAACCAACTCCACTCTGTCATCATACTTATTTGACACTATTCCCCTACATTTACCCTTGATTTTGACTGGGGCCCATCACTTTCTTGACCCACACATTATTCATTTCTGCTTCTTCACCTTCAATCCTCAAATTGCGTCCTATAAGAACCAGCTTATATTATATCATATCTCCATGAAGGACAGTATGTATTTCTCATCCATTTTGTTTTTCTTATGTGGGTTATTAGAATAAAGTCTTTTACAGTACTGTAAATTTTGCTAAGGAATAATGGTAGTTTTCAACACAGTTCTATGCCATCGTTTATATATAGGACAGTTTGAAGAACCATGTCATTCTAAGACAGATAATACTAGCACATAGGAAGGCTGCTAGCACAGGTCTACTCTTGATTTGGTCAGACAGGAAAGAAACTAAGGCAGTTTCTAAGGGGTTAATAATCTTATTTTACTCTAGTCTAACCTTCTCAAAAGGGTTGCTGATAATGGAAGCACCAACTCCTATAGCATTCCCTAATCACCATTCTCTCAGGGGCCAGTGGCGGGGGGCTGGGGCGGGGGGTAGGGGAAGGTTAGGGGTAGGGGAGCAGCTACCCCTGCCTCTCAATGGGGTCAGTTGAGACAGGCACAAATTGTGCACTCCCTTAAATCCCCTCAAGCCTCAGTGGGGGCCAGTTGAGGCAAAAACAGATTTCCCCCAAGCCTTGGTGGGGGCCAATCAAGGCATACCACAGCATTACAGCTTGTACATTCAACCCTGAGGGTTCCCTTATGCCTTGACCAGTGTCCATCTGCTTTATAGAGCAACAGAGAAAGAAGGCATATTGCCAGTAGTGGCCTCATAAGTTTACGTTACCTCATCCCTCTATCTCACTGTGCAGTAGAAATGGAAGTTTACAATTTAAGCACAAATGTTTATATTATTTATTATTACATAATGCTGTGTAAACATGGTGGAGATATTTTGAACCATAATCAGGAGAACTCATATCTAATACCTGGGAACAAGAGATTGTTATGGCTCTGGATCCTGAGAAACTGAACTCCAAGAAATAATAACAAAAAATCTACTTCACACACAAAAATCCCCCTTACTTATAGTCATCAACAGGGAACTTTTTTTTCCATTTGGAATTTATGCTTGATATCTTCTATGACACTCATGAGTACCTTTGATAAACAAATATTAGCAGATTGTTGAACAAAGTGATCTCTGTAATCATTTCTGTTATAGAGTCTTCAAAAATATTATTTAGGGAAGAGATAAATCTCTTGAGGAGAGCCTTTAAAGTTCCATTTTATATTACTGATTAAAATGTTTTTCTTAGGATCCACTAACAATAATAACTTTCATATATGAGGTTCTCTAAGATTTGAAAAGCATGTTTTATAGATTATCTCATTTCATAATACCTCCTGAGGTTTTTGTAAAGGAGGCTTTTTGCAAACATGATTAATTTTTATTATTCCTGCTTCTGTATAGATCATTCTTAATAAGATTTCTGGAGATGAGAAAATAGGGCTAGTTGCAAAAGAATTCCTCGAAACCCTTATAGTCTGTGAAATTCACATTTTAGTCACATCAGTTGTGATAGACACTAATACCTTGAATGATAAGTTAACTTGGATAGGATACCTAAATCAATTTACTATTTTTTTTGCTTCAGAAGAAAGTAGACCAGATTATTTGTTAATTATGTGTGTGTTTGTGTATACACATGCATGTATCTGGTAAGATCTTGATTTGCCCAAAATTTGTATTGAAATTGGACTATTAAAGTTTTAAAATCAAATGTTTTAAAAATATATAAATACTATTGTTAATTAAAAAAAAAGAAATTGGACTATTTATATAGGATTAGGCAAATCCTGGACTGTCTAAAACCATTGTTAAAAAGCTGGGGTAGTAAATTCCATTGCAAAAACATGAGGATTTTTAAAAGAGCAAATAGTCTTAAAAGTTGGTCATTTTAAGAATTGAAAAATTTTTGGACCACTTATAGTAATATAAAAAATTTATGCTACTTTTACACTAAAATGAATGTTAAAAGGAGCCATTTCTGTAGAGTAAGAGAAGAATTTGCCCCAAATAAACTTGTAAGACTGGAATTGACTGTTTAGTTTAGAATCAAAACTTCACATTTGAAGATTTAGTTACTCTGGGTATTGTTTGTGTACTCACATTTCTCTACCAAAAGAAAGAAAGAAAAAGAAACCTCTCACTATCCATGAATAACAAAGAACAGTTAGTAAATTCATTTACTTAGGGTCTTGTTTTCACCTGCATTTTCAAAATTAATCCCTTATTTTAGATGTGATATTTTATCTTCACACTACTAATAGTTTTTAATAGTATTTTATTTTTTCCAATTACATGTAATGACATTTTTAAACATTAATTTAAAAAAATTTTTGAGTTCCAAATTTCTCCCCTGCCTCCTTTCCTTTTCCCTAAAAGTGACAAGCAGTTTGCTATAGGTTATATATCACACAACTAGTAGTTAAATGAAGATGTATTTGAATTTCATAAATGTTTTCATTTCACATGTATTTCATTTCATACCAAGGTCAAGGCTCATTCTCTTCTGCCCTATACACTGACCTGTAATCAAGATCAGGAGGTCTTTATTAAACTGTCAAATCATTGTTGTTCCTAATAGAATTGTTACCTAAAACCTGTTATATTTAATATATATTCGTGATACAAGAAGGATGAGTTGATTGCTGTCTCTTAGGCGTTTCCATGATATTATTAAATCATGTCTTCATCTAAATATTATGTTATGAGTCTACAGTTTTTAAGGCACAAAATGTTCTCCAGAATTAGATATTTTAAGAACTGAAAATTGTAGATGAGTTATTTTTTCTCCTCATTTCCTTACTGACTCTTCTTTTAAGTTAAGACTTTTTTAACTGTACTAAGTTTTAAAAATAAATTGTCTAGCAGATGAAATAAGGAAATTCATAAAGCACCTTTTGTCTCTCCCCTCGCCCCCAAAACAGGAAACATTCAGAATTATCTGAATTGAATGTAAAAGTCCTAGAAGCTTTAGAACTGTACAACAAGTTGGTGAATGAAGCACCTGTGTATTCAGTCTACTCAAAGCTCCATCCTCCACATTATCCACCTACAGCAGCTGGTGTCCCGGTTCAAGTGAGTATACCCTGAGAGGGGGTCACTTATTTATTTGTTGTGGTATTTTGTTTTGGTTTAAAGGCAATTTGAGTATTAAGATTATCCTTTGCCTTATTAAATTGTAGCAAATGCATGCAATTTTTAAATTTAGAATTAGATATTAAGATTTCATTAATGCATATTAGTTTTCTAACTTGAAAAAAAAACTTCAAATGTAGAAGGTGATAGATTCCTTTGATTTATTAAATGTAATTGTTGCAGAAACACAGTCTTCAGGTATTTGTGAATTATATTGATGGACCAGGATAAATGATCGTTTTTTTCTTGGTCTGTAAATAAATAAAGACCAAAATAAACAATAAGGTTTTAAAATCATTAAACTTGTTCACATGATGAGGAGTAAAAAAATAAGTTGTGTGACTATAAAGTAATGAGACTGATTTCACCAACCACATAAAATAATTAACCTCGTTTTAAAGCCTTTTCAAACAAATAAGTTTAGTAATTACATTCAAAGTGAGCTTCGATGGACATAGTACATGCGGTTAAAAAAATTTTTTTTTTAAAGTTCCAAGCTGTCTGTCTCCCTCCCACCACCCCAGCCTTGCACTAGAGGAGGCTACCATTTGACACAGATATAGAAATATGTAAAAACATACAAAGTATACTTCTGTTTGTTGGTTCTTCCTCTAGAGGTGGATAGTATTTTCCTTTGTAAGTCCTTTGTGGTTTATTTGAATATTTATAATACTCAGAATAATTTAATTGTTCACAATTATTCTTTGAATAATATTGCTATTACTGTATCCAACAATTTTCTTGTTTCTGCTCATTTTACTCTTTATAGTTTCATATAAGTCTTTCCATGTTTTTCTAAAATCAACCTGTTCATTTCTTATAGTGCAGTGGTATTCCGTCACAGTCATATGCCACAATTTGTTTAGCTGTTACCCAATTGATAGGCATCCCTTCAGTTTCCACTACTTTGCTACCACAGAGAAAACTGCTATAAATATTTTGGAACATATAGGTTATATGTTATTTTACCAAAACAAAAATGGAAGTCTCCTTCAGACACTAAAGAGAAAAAGTAGAGTGTGGTTACGTAATTTAGGTGTGTTTTACATGACTGTTAATTGTTTAGTGAAAAAAAGAATAGTTACTATGGTAACTGCCACATCACAGAAGATGTACTTAACCAATATGTTATGCCCTAAATTTTTGAAAATGATGAAAGTTTTATTACATTTGTAGGTGGGAAAGAGTTCTGGGTGCCAAAGACAGCTGGAGTTTATTCAGTATCACAATTGTCTTTCAAAGATGATGCTTTCTGCTGTTAGAAAAATAGAACAAAACAGAGTTGTCTATTGTTGGATAAAACTGCATATCATTTTTGTAACCATTAGTTCCTGAAAAGAAATGTTTTTCAATCTCATATCTAGCTTTTGTGTTCAGCTAGAGTACTGATTTTGTTTCCACTTTTCCCATAAATCATTTTTTTAAAGACAGCCTAATATGAATTTGATTTGCTACATTACCCTGTAAAAGGTACTGTTCCTCCTTCATGATGCAAAAGAATATCAAGGATGCTCAAAGGGCCCTGTCAATAACTACCTTTTATCTGTGTATTCTAATTTATATACATATTTATGTATATATGTATACACATACATATATATATATACACACACACATATTTGTGTGTGTGTGTGTGTGTGTTATATGGCAATAGTGTGGAAGAAATCCATTTTGCATAATCTCAGTTTGCTCTTAAAGTGTTGTTGAATGATTACTGTAAAAATGATGTAGCACTTAAAGATACTCATTTGGTATGAAAGTATAATTTAAACCAACATAAAGTTTAAAAGTTAAAAACATTTTGCAGTGCTGCAATCTGTTGTAGCAAGAATAGGCAAACTTAGGAAAAGGACCCAATTGTACAAGGGTATTTATAGCAGCTTTTATTTTTTTGGTGTCAAAGAATTGGAAATTGAGGGAATGGCTGAACAAGTTGTCGTATGTGATTGTAATGGAATACTATTGTGCTATAAGAAATAATGAGCAGACTGATTTGAGAAAAACCTGGAAAGACTTACATGAACTGATATTAAGTGAAGTGAGCAGAACCAGGAGACCATTGTACGCAATAACAGCAATATTATATGATAAATGACTGTGAATGACTTAGCTATTTTCAGCAATATAATGATCCAAAACACTCTCAAAGGACTCATGATGAAAAATGCTATCTACCTCCAGAGGAGGAACTAATTGAGTTTTTCTTTTTTTGGGGGGGGGGGGTTTCAAGTTTTCTTCCACAAAATAACTAATATGTTATATGATTGCCCTTGTACAGCCTATATCAGATTGCTTACCATTTCAGTGAGGGTGAAACATAGGAAGGAAGAAGGAAGAGAATTTAAAACTCAGAATTTTAAAAAAAAGTTAAAAGATTATTTTTACATGTACTTGAGGGAAAATAAGTATAGAAAAAATAAGCAAATTTAGAATTGAAGAGAGAATAGTCCTTATTATTTGCTATTTATTAAGCACAGATACATGAGGTGTTTTTTCCTTTGAAATTGGATTAACCAAAACAAACAAACAAAAAAAACCAATGTTTTGCCAAAATACCTTATAGCTTAATTATTGCCAATTTTTAATAAAAGTAGAAACCTTTACCTTCAGCTGTTACTTGTGCTAGTTGTTTTCATCCCAGATTGGGTATCTAGTTAGTAAAAGAAAAGAAGGGAAAAGTCAGAGAGAAACTATCTAGACATGGGTCTTCTCCCTATCTATAACTGACACCATTACTGTTAGCTTCTTCTTTGGAAGGGAGGGGCTGTGTGGGTCACAGCAGAGGCATTCAGTTCTAGTGGCATAAAAAGAAGTGATGGTCCTTCCTTCCATTCAAGGGAGTGCACAGTTTTGTGTGACTTGTCAGCAAGTCTTTTTTCTAATAAGAGGCAGCTTGGATGAACTCCAGCAGAAAATACCTTCCAGCCCTCCACTTACAAAAAAACTAACAATAAAACTAGGCATAGACTTGGCACTAGGACTTGGAAGCTCTCCATTGAGGGAGCCTACAAAATCAAATACCACACGCTTCTGAGTAGGTAGGTTGATAGAAGAGATTTGAACTACCTATACTACTACACTATTTTTGCTTCATTGATGATTTTTGGTTTAAATCACAAATCACAGAAGCCACTGAATGAAGTTGTTTGTTTGGTTAATAGGCATATCCTGGCCAACACCATGGTGGAAACTACATGGTTCAGGGCATTCATCAAATCACCATTCCCCAAGGATATAGTCTGGGACCAGATCACATTGGCCCTCTGAGATCTCTGCCTCCAAATATAAATTCCTCAGTAACAACACAGCCTGCTCACACTCCATATTTAAGGTGAGTTTTTGACAGGATTTGTATTGTATTTTTCTTAAATAGATCAATTTCTAAGACTGTCAGAATTAAACTTTGTAGCCCTTCCCCCCCTTTTAATAATTATACAGCCAAACTATTCGTTGTTTTTGTTTTGTTTTTAGGTTTTTATACAGGAATTACAGATTTGTGTTCTCTTTGTGAGATAGCTACTTTTGGTCAACGTAGTTTTCAGTTTGGCAACAGGACAAAATGTAGTGTCCTTATAAACATCAAACTGAAGACCAGGTCCCTTTCAGCACTCATCTTTAACCACCCTAATTAATCAAGTATAGCATCTATAATGGCTGGTTACTAGGAGCCAAAGAATCTTAAACCACCTTTTCTTCTATTTCAATCCAAATTTGTTCATATTTTTTTAGGCAGAATTTTGGGTAAATTTTCCTCCCTTTTTCAGTACCCTAAAAATTAATAAGTCTAGATTCCTTAAGTTAGAGAATTGTCTAAACTATTACCAAAATGTTAATTATGTTAAGTCATTTGTGCAGATCATCTTGCAGTTCCTTCCTTCAAGTTATATACTACTATGTCCTCTAACTTCTTATTTTAAATTAATTTTTGGTAATATTTTAAATCATCCAGTGCCTATTTGGGATTGAGTCCAAGATGAACTTTCATGATATTGGGCAGCACTGGAAGCCTATTGAAATACAAAAATAAATTGAAGTACAACCAGTAGTAGAGAAAATTTATTTAGTTTTTAGAATTTTTTCCTTCATCATGGACATTCCTTAAGTCAATCCAATCATAATCTTTCTACTAACCTACAACCCCAGCAACTGCCTACTGAATATCTCCACTGGTACATCCTATAGGATCTAAAACTCAGCCTGTCCAAATTGGAACTTTTTCTATTTTATTCCAAACCCAACTTTTTTTCACACTTCCCTGTTTGCTTTGGGAGAACCATTACACAATAATCATCTAGACTCGAAACTGTAGAGTTATCTTCAGCTCTTCCTTATCCATCAATTTTCTTATGCAGTCATTTGCCAAGTCTCATTTAACATCTCTTGCATCTGTGCCTCTTTTCAACTCACACAGCCTCTACCCTATTATAATAACCTTTTAATTCGCCTCTCTGCTTCCAGTCTTTCACCTTTGCAGTCTATTTATGCACATAGCTGCCAAATTAGAATGACCGAAACACAAATCTGATATCATTCCTCCATCCTTCCCCAGCTCAAAAAGCTTCATTGACTGCCAGTTGCCCCTAAAATAAAACAAATCAACTTGGCATTTAAAGGCCTCCACAATCTGGCTCCTGTTTACCTTTCTTGTCTTATTTCATACTACTTTTTGATGCAGTCAAACTGATCTTTTAGCCATTTTTCTTGTGTATAATGTTATTCTAACTTTGTGCCTTTGTATATGTGGGTTACCATGTACCTCACAGAGTCCCTAACCTCTTTCAAAGCACAGCTCAGGTATCTTATTCATGACACCATTATTGATTTCCTTCTTTCCCCCATACTAACACTCTCCTACTGGAGAAATTAGTTTGTATTTACTGAAGTATCTATCTTATCCTCCTTTATGTACCTTCACCAGGAGGACATAAAACTACATGAGAAGAGGGACATTTTGTTTTTGTTTTTGTCTCCTTAGAACCTTGTACATTGCCTTGCTCATAAAAAGTCCCTAATAACTACCTTTGTTGAAGTGAATTGTTGAATTGGTTTAATTTATTTAATAACTACTGTATCCATAGTATTGCACCAGAAACTGTTGGGATAGGGAGCTGAATCATGTACTAGTCTCTGCCCACAGAGAGTTTATATTTGGGAGATTAGACCTGTACCTATACTAATATAACAAATTGTAGTACCACTAAACTGGTGCCCCAAAAGTTCTGTAATAGGTCAGGAGAGATTGCTTTCATCTTGGGTGGGGTGGGTGAGAATTTTTTTCTTTGTTTTTTTTTTTTTTTTGAAGGGGGCAGATAGGGCAATTGGGGCTAAGTGACTTGCCCAAGGTCACATGGCTAGTAAATGTTAAGTGTCTGAGGTTGGATTTGTACTCAGGTCCTCCTGATTCTAAGGCTGGTGCTCTATTCACTGCGACACCTAGCCGCCTCCTAAGAATTATTTTTTTTTTTTATAAGCAATTGGGTTTAAGTAACTTGCTCAAAGTTACACAGCTAGTCATTATTTATGTGTGGGTGCTCATTTTCTGAGGCCGGATTCGATCTCGGGTCATCCCAACTCTGAGGCCGGCGCTCTTACTCACTGTGCCACCTAGCCACCCCCTAAGAATTATTCTTAAAGGTGAAAATGTGGAGTAATGGAAAGAACATCAAGCTATACAAAGTCAGAGACCTATGAGCCAACACTGGCTCTGCCACTTTACCTTTTTGGACCTCACACTCATCCATGACATGACAAGAGTTGAACTAGATTTCTGAAGTCCTAGTTCATAATAAGGGTGGTTCTATGAAATATGTGCCATAGGAAGTATGAGAATAAGCCCATGTTCTAGTTTTAGGGGTGATTTTTATCAGATTTCATTTTTGTAGCACTCTATGATCACTGTATGATGTAGTCTCCTTGTCATGGATGTCCTAAGAAGATTGTGAAACTTAGCCCTGTCTTACATAGTTTGGTGCTGAGAACAGATCTTAAAACCTTTGTCTACCACAGAACATATTTCTATGCCAGAGAAATAGAGATGAATGACCTTAATGTTCATTCTGGTGCCTTTTATGCTGTGGAGGGGTAGGTATGCACTGATTGTATTTAAGATCTTAAGGACTTTTTTTTAATAAAAGAATTAGCAGGCCAGCCACCTCCTCCTCCTGAGACCAAAATCAGAGCCAATAGAATGATACTCTAGTTGCGTGGCTTGGCTTTCTAAGTTATTAAGATCATTGGAGGAAAAAAATTGTGTGTCTTTTGTCCTTTCCTAATTTCCTTTTTTCCCTTGAATATTAAAATTTGTGTTTTTAGTAGCTGGCAACCAGAATAAGGAATCCATTGTTCTCACATGGGAATAATTAACTTGTAGAACAATGCCTGTTGAGTTTTGAAAGCTAAATCATTGAAAGTAATAAGGAATGCTTAAATTAGAAGAAATTTCAGAGGTCCTTGGAAGGCATCTGCCCAATCTATCCTCTCATTATAGTTGTGAAAATGAGGTCTTGAAAAGGGAAGTGATTTGCCCAAGGTCTCACAGCTTGTTATATGTCTGATCTGGCAGTGGGAGCCAGGTCTCCTGACACTGTCTAATGCTTATTCTCTACCAGACTGCAAAATGACTGATCTTTCTGCCTGGAATTTTATATAAGAAAACAACTTGGTCTTAGTGAAATAGTTAATTGTTAAAATGAGTTTTTTTCTGCTTTGTTTTCAGCACTGGAGTAGATACAGTTTCCAATCCCACATATATGAACCAGAACTCTACCCTTCAATCAGCTACTCTTCCAGCTTCTTACACACAGCAGATGGGAATGTCTGTGGATATGTCATCTTATCAGAACACTACATCCAGTTTGCCTCAAGTAGCAGGCTTGCCTATGACAGTTCCAGCTCATTCAGTTGCACAACAGCAAACAAATTATCATCAGCAACCTCTCCTTTAATAAACAGACCAGGCAAAATCTTGAAAACATTCATAAGTATATTGCTCAACCCTTGTGATTCAAGTCATCTAAGAATGATATAAAAATACAACCATTTTTCTCTCAACTCAGAAGGACCACAAGTAAAGCACAAAAATCTTGCTTACCTCCCTACCCCCCTGACATGAAGCAATTTTTGAAGTAATTAGTTATGTTAGACTATTTTTTCAGAGGTGACTTAAAGATAACTTGAGTTAGTTTACTCTAGCTTAAAAAATTCCATATAGAATTTTTTGACAAATACTAAGTAGCCTTTTGAATGTTAGTCTTTTTTTTTTTTTAGCGTTGTCAGTTGTTGACATGCTTTAAAAAAAAACTTTCTTTTTAAAATGTACTTGGGAGGGCACTTTCATCTATTTAAATAATATTTTGTCTGCGTATTGTGGTTTGGCATTTTCCACATTCGTATTCTAAAATTTAAACATCTTTTCATTTAAAGCATCTACCTTAGCTAATTTGCAGTTTTGTTTTCGCTACTGGAAATTTGGTTTTGACTGTATGAGTAGCATCATTATCTGTTGAAATAAACATGAATTGGGAGATGAAAATTGTTTTACGGTATGAGGACCATTGTAAATAGAAAAATGTGAAAGAAACAGTTCTAAAGAACAGTCCTACCAACAGTAGGTAAAAGAGTATCCCTAAATCTTGGTTCTGTTTGCTAGAGAAAAGTATTTAATTTCCTTCTGGGGTCCATAGAGTGGAGAATTGTCATGGCTCTTTTTGGCCAATAAAGCCATTCCCTAGTGAAGACCTGACCTAATTTTATGCCCTCTCTGCTATATGGATTTCTCTTGCATGTTAAGTGTCTGTAATTCCTTAAAATGATCTTGACATGGGTTAGAAACTTCTTACAGAGAGAAAATCAGGCTCACTGCTAACTATTTCAGTGTCAAGGGACCCTGATCATTTGAAGTGTTTGTTGTGTGTTAAGCATGGCATGTGCCCTCTGTTTAATGTGTTTTGACCTTTCAAAATGTGTCACCCCATTTAAAATACTGGACGTTACTTTTAGTTCATCATTCTGAACACATGGAGTGATAGCATGTAATGGATTAACAAATAAACTACCAAGACAGTTTTCTGGAAGCCTGAATTTTAGGTGGTTTTATAGTGTTCATAGTTCCTATAGACTATGGGAGTTGGGTAATATATTTCAAGAATGTGGGGTTTGTTGTCCCTTCTGAAAATTTGCACACTACTTCCTCATTTAGCAGTTTCTTCATAAAACACAAAATAGAAAATATACATAAATATGATTATGAATAACTGATGTTTACACTGGGGAAAATAATGGTCATAACTTTAGTAATAAAAATAGTTGTATGCATGGAAGCAAGATTTCTACATGTGATTTTTACTTACATAATCCTTTCTACCAAAAATTATTTGGTGGTAATTCACCAAATTTTTTGTTGTTAATCTAGTTAAAGGAATTATTTAGTAACGTGCTCCTTTTTCAAAGTGACTATATCCTGGAACAAAAGAGATCAATACTTGGTTTACATTCAGAGGGGGAAAAAAGGCAAATTAGTATTTGAAAGCCTACTCCAAATCATTGTCTTATTTTAGTTGCACATAACTGAAAAGAAATGTTTAGTGTTTGTTGCCCCATATTCTGATTTCCATTCCATATTTTCTGTCCGTGTGAATTTAAATATGTGTGTAGATATCCACACATATCCTAAAATGGCACCTTAACTTTTTGTTAACATTTTTTCTGTTTAAAAAAAATAAAGTTTTTTTGAAAAGCTGCTGTTCTTAATAGTTACTATTTGAAAACATGAAAGAACTTACACTTTCTCCAAACAATAATTATTTTAGTGTTTATATATGAGTTCTTCATGTATGATTGTGATTTGGAATATCTGAATAAAGCTTAATCAAATATAGTCTTTGAGCCAGTATAGATACTACCCTATCCATTAAATTTGGATCATTCAAGTAAGAGTTAAAGTAGTGCAGTTTTGGACTAATTTAGTTCTTTATAACATGTGAAATGTATATAAATATTGTATATGGGCATTTGTCTGTGGGATTTTATACATGTGCAGATGTATTTACTTCCTCTTAAATTAAAAATAACAATTTTATATTTGGCATACCATTTCCTTTCTTATAATGTGTATTGTGTAATCCACTTATCCAGATTGTAGATAGTGTAAAAAAAGTTATATCTGTCTTTACATGCTTTTTTGGTGTTTATAGGAGTTATAGGGATTTTTCCCCTTCACAATCTTATGTATTATTGTATTTATTTTAAGTCCTGTTCATAATTAAATGTTTGCTGCCAAAGGAATTGTCTAACTTAAGATTTCTACGTTAAGTACATACCTACTGTTTTATATCAGGAGTAAATAAATCGCTTCTGCTTTTTCATATGCAACCTTGTTACATTAGAAAGGATTCCTGAAACTTTATAATAAAATTAATTTTATTATTAATGTATATAATTTGTTCCTGGGTGTTAAAATAATTAAAATTGGGTATGTGTTCTTCCATTTTGGATAATTTCAAACCTACTGAAAATTTTAACTTGGCAGTTTATAAAATTACCTAAACATCTGTGATACTCATTTTAACTTCAAGTAATGTTTGTAAGTCAATTTATACTATTTGACCACTTGGATTATACATATTCTAGATAGCAATTCTAGTACTCAGATTTTTTAAAGCCATTGATTAGAAAAGTTTATCATTTAAAAGGTATAGATCTATTTTTTCTCGTTTGTTTCTTAGTTTTTGCTTACTAAGGGACACAAATTTTAAAAGCTCCTGACAATGGGATAGTAATTCTTAAGCTTTCCCATTAAAATGACATTGTTATTTTTATAAATAATAAACACTAATTTGCCATCATGTGCTTTTGATAGAAGGGCTTTTTCCTGATATTTCCTTGCACTAATACATTAGTAGTGTGATGAGAGCCTGGGATGAGGGCAGTGGAGGGGGTTCTGTATTATTTTATCAACTAAGAATTAGTAATTTTTTTTCCTTTTTCAGGAAGTAGAGCATAAGAAAAATGGCTTATATTAATTTAGGCAAGCCAAATTTGAATTTGGAAATCATCAGACTTAAAGATTTAGAAAAAGAAAGATGACATTGCTGACATTTTGTAGCATCTATTTAGAGGACCCTTGGTTCCAGGTACCTCCACACCATCTGTTTCTTTAACATAGGAGGTTTTAATTTAATTTTATTTATTTTTAATTACAGGAAACAACCTATTCTGTTATTTTTGCTAACAGGAAAAAGACAGCATTCATTTATTGAAAATTATCGAATAGGTACTTGTAGCGGCAAGCACCCCGGCATCCCGAGTGGCTGCCAACACAGGTTCTTAGATCAGCTTTTGTAAAGGAAAGCAACTCAAAATCAGTTAATAAGCTTACTTTAATCAAACAAACATTACCTAGTTCAGGGGGAAAAAGTCAGCACCCCAAACTTAAAAGTATACAGACATATCAAATAGACAGGCTTCCAAACTGTCCAACCATTATCAATACCAAATCACAGTTACCAGAGAGGGAAGCATCACCATCTGGGTTTTCAAAGCTGGGGGGCTCTCAACAGCTGCCCAGAGTCTCATCTGGTCAAATCACACAACACTTCTCAAAGTGAGCCCCAAAGCAAAGTCCCTCATCAGAGTTTATATAGCCTTCTCCTGGCTCAGAGAATGTAACCACCCTCTTGACCCACTGCCCAATCACACAGCATCAAGGTGTGGTCATTCCTGAAAACCAAGCCTCCTACCACAGGCTCCATGTGACCACACTCAGCCTATTAGGAGGCAGAGTATATTTTCAAATCAAGGAAGGTTCTCAGAGTCACTTAAGTCAATCAAAGTCTCTTAAGCCAATCAAAGGCCCTAGGGGCAGGGAAGATCTTCAAATCTGCATTTCCATTACAGTACTAGACACTAAAGCTACAAGTAGAAAGTGAAATAGATCTGCCCTTAAAAAGCTTACAGTCTTCCCAGGGAAAACAGCATATATGGAGAGAAGTACATGCAAAACATGTTCTGTACCATCTGGCTGCCTCTAATGACATACCATTTACCTTAAAAAGGAACTACCAGTTCAGAGTTAGTAAACACAGGAATGTATTAGGACTATCTTGACCCTTACCACAAAGAGTATATTATATTGAGTAATCGGCAAAATTATTTAAAGTAGAAAAAGATGGTAGGTTATGAATTTTTTTATAAAAAATTTAAGTCCCTTTTAAAAGTCATATTTTGAAGTGAGCTAATTTCCTTATTACTAGCATTTTGTTGATCATGTATAATTGCTCATACTGTCCAAAGCAACTTTTTAAAGTCAGTAACCTTGGCTAAATAACTTGCCTGAGTGATCCATTTTCTTCTGTATAGGTATTAATAAAACCTTCCCTGTCTACCTCACAGGGCATGGTGAGGATCAAATAAGATAATGGATATAAAAGCACTTAAGGAAGAACAACAAACAGTGCCTGTCCATTAATTTTAGTGTGCTAGCAACAACCTATATTTATGTGGCATTTTAAAATTTGTGGAGTGCTTTATAATACATCATATCATTTGTGTTTTATAAAAACTCTTAGAGATAGGTAGATATTCTTTTTTTGTTTTTTGTCTTTTGGAGGGGGGAAGGCAGGGCAATTGGGGTTAAGTGACTTGCCAATTGGGGTTAAGTGATTTAGTGATTAGAGAGCCAACCCTAGACCCTGAAAAGCCTAGGGCTAGGCTCAAGATCTTCCCTTGCAACATACTGGCTGTGTGATCCTAGGCATATCACAGCCTTTCAGTGTCCCCTGCTTTGAAGGTGTAAGTGACCACCGGTAAAGGGAAGTACCCTCCACTAATGAAATCACAGGTCCAGTTCTACCCACCTATCCATTACATTTCAAAGACAGTGAGATATTTTCCATTGCACTAGGCTTCTAACTTTTAAATCTAGTCCTCTTTCCACTCTTACCAAATCCAGATTCCTTAGCCTGGTATTCCAGAATTCCTCCCACTGTCTTTTCCCTACCTAGTTTCCAATCTTGTCTCCTCTTCATCAAACATCTGTTCTAGCCGAACTGGCATATTTATTCCTCCTCAAAACCTACACTGGACTGTACCTTTGTTTAATCAATCCTCTTGCCTGAATTACCTAGTCTAAATTTCACCTTCAGGACCAACCCATTCCTCCAGCCATTGCCTTAGAGATTTTTACAACCTCTGAACAGCATATAGTACTTACTGTCTTTGCCTATCAGTTGCCAGTGATCCATATCCTGGTCTCCCTAACTAGTCTGTAAGCTCCCTGAGATCAGAGTAGATGTCTCTTGATGTTGTTTGCCCCGGGGTTTAGGAGACAGGTGCTCAGTCAATAAGCATTTAAGTGTCTGTTAAGTGCCAGGCACAGGTGTTGGTGATACAAATAGAATGAAATAATCTTTCTTATAAGGAGCTTCTAATGAAGGAGGCAAAGAAGTACACATCTAAGTATTTACTGAATAAATATAAAGAAAATGAAAGCACAGTGTTTAAATATAAGGTAGTTTTAGAGAGAAGGTACTAGGAGTGGGGGGGGGGGCAGGGAAGATCAGAAAGTCTTCTTTGTAGAAGGTAGTGCTTGAGATGAGTCTTAAAGGTAGAGAGGGATTCCTTGAGGTTAAGCGGAGAAAGGTATTTCAGGAATGGGGAATGGCAACTCCAAAGGCATAGAGATGAGAGGTAGACAAGTTGAGTGTGCAGAGAAGTCCAGATTATCTGGGATGTTAGGGAGGGGGAGAAATGGCCAATAAGACTGGGATGGTAGGCTGAGGTCAGGTTGTACAAAGCTTTGAAAGCTAAATAAATTTTTTTTTAAAAGCAATTGGGGTTAAGTAACTTGCTCAAAGTTACACGGCTAGTCACTATCTATGCGTGGGTGCTCATCTTCTGAGGCCGGATCCGATCTCGGGTCATCCAAACTCGGAGGCCGGCGCTCTTACTCACTGCTCCACCTAGTCGCCCGTTTAGGGCAATTGGGGTTAAGTAACTTGCCCAAGGTTACACGGCTAGGTTTTTGTTTGTGCGGATTAAGTGTGGGAGGCCGGCTCCGAACTCAGGTCCTTCTGATTCCAGGGCCGGCGCTCTATTCACTGCGCCACCTAGCCGCCCCCAGAAAGCTAAATAAATTTGATGCTAAAAACAATAGGGAGCCACCAGAGGTGATTGAGTAGGAGAGTGACATGGTTAGATTTGTTCTAAAGGAAAGTCACTTGGGCAGTTCTATGATCAGTTCAATATATAGTTACAATTCAACAAACAGACACACACACAGTGTATACACAAGCAGGTTGGAGTAGTGGATACAGAATCTCATGAGGAAGCTGCCTTTGATATATACTGGGTGTGTGACCCTGTGTAAGTCAGTTTATTTTCAATAACTCAAGCAGCTCTTTTAAAGACTGTGGTAAGTATTGATAGGAAGGGTTTTCTCACAAGGAGATTCCTATAAATGAAATCACATTTATACATATTAATCACCATCCACATCTCAAATAATTTGCTACTAAGATACAAATTACATTATTGTAATGAGGATTTGGCACATGCCTAGGCATTCACCAAGTCTCTGTCACACTGTGTTGATGAAATTGTGGGTCACTGAATTACAGTATAATAAGTGATCCCACTGTAATGCAAAGAGAAAATAAACTTTTTTTTAAGGAGCCTGGATCCCTAGTTTCTACTCCCACTAACTTAGCTACCATCACCTTGCATAAATCACTAAATTTCTGTAGGCCTTAATCTCATCTGTAAAATGAGATAAGCCTCCCTTCTTCCTGGCCTCCCCCCACCCCTTTAGGGGTAACCATCTTCCTAAATTCAAATCTGATCTCAGGCACTTACTAGCTGTTTGACTCTGGGCAAGTCACTTAACCCTGGCTCAGTTTCTTCATCTGTAAAATGAGCTGGAAAAGGAAATGGCAAACCTCTCCAGTATCTGTCATGAAAACCCTAAATGGGGTCATGAGCTGGTGATGACTGAAAGGATGGCATAACAACTCCCCCTCCCACCTCTGATACCCTGTGGCTCCGACTATTCAGGTAGACTAGGGTAGTAGGAAGATATACGAATGGACAGATAATTCGTGTCATTTGATCCATCAACATAGCTACATGACTGTTAAAAAATGAAACTAATCCATAAAAACCCAGATGGCAAGGTGAACAGTAAGACAAAGATGGAATGGGTTAGTGATTTGAGCTATGTCTCCTTTGATGGATTTCCTATGTAATATTTATAGATTTGCAAGTCTATAAGAAAACAGAGCACTTAAAAAAATGTCTGGCTTCATGTTACTTCTTTTACTCTCCTCTTAGCATCCTGAGTTTATCTCCTTGCTTCCCACAGTTGCTAAGCATGTCCCCGCCTCCAGTGATTTTAATTTTAAGTAGAACACAATTCTTGGTGTTTTGGGGACTAATTCAAGAATCAGACACTTAAAGGTTGCACATGCATTTTGGATAATTCCACACATTAGAAAATGGCCATCCTTGCATGTAGTACAGAGGCATGTGGCCAAGGGTTGCTTTAGCTGGTTGAACATGACCTTCAAAACTCCTAGGAAAACATGGTCTCATGCGGGGTTGGCTTCCCCATACAAGCTTGGGCTGGCATCTTGTTCCAGTGCTGCTTACTATGTTGAGTGACTTTTGGCTGACAAGTGAGGCTTGCAAAAACAAAACAAATCAGTCAGACAAAAAAAAAATACATAAAAATCCATGCATCAGCAAAAAAGGCTGAGGAGTGAAACAGAAACCTTTTCCTCTTGCCCTTTAATACTTTCTGTATAGCAGACCACACACACACACACACACACACACACACACACACACACACACACACACACCCCTTTGCTCTCAGCTGTGTGCTACACTGCACCAGTCTCCAAGTCCCTGATTCATGAACTATGTTTCCTTTGTCTCTCATGTAAAATTGTGCAGTATTTTTATCTCCTTCCCTCTCCCCCCCCCCCCAATCTTCTGGAAAGCTCGGTTGTTTGGAGGGGGATGGGGGGCAGTCTGAACCTTTTTTTTTCACTCTCTAGGATCAGGCAGCAAAATCCACGATGAAACCCCTTTCCCTGCTCTCCGTTCCCAATACATTGCGCCTTGAGTTTGTGCCACTCTCACCAGAGCCCAACCTGCTCGGCGGGAGAAAGTGATTCTGTAGCTTTAAGGTGCAGCTCGTGCAAAAGTACCACCGGAGGCGGGAGCCACAGCCATCCATCCGCCCCGCGGGCAGGCAGGCAGGCTAGCTGGCATCAGTGGCTGCTCCGGCTGCAGCCGCCGCTGCGCCCAGGGGCCCCGGGGGGTGAGGGAGGTCACTGCCCTCTCCTTTAGTCCTTGCCCCTGCCAAGCCCGCTGGCCTGAGTGAGGACTGAGTAGGGGCAGGCAGGCCATGCAGCTTTAAACCATGTCTCAGCTTTCCTCGTCGTCGTCCTCCTCCTACACCAAGAACGGGGTTGCAGACGGGCGGCACTCCCCCAGCTCGCAGGTACCTCCTCCTCTGCAAGCTTTCGGAACCACCTCCATCTGGCTCTTGGCGTGCAGTACCCCCAGTCCTGCGAAGCAGCAGCAGCCTCCGCTCCCTACATCCTCTTTTTGCCTCCTCCCTCTTTTCTCTTTCTCCTCCCTCTCTTCTCCCCTCCCTCCCTCCCTCCTCCTTCTCCTCCTCCTCCTTTTCCTTCTCTCATTCTCTTGCTCCAGCTAGAGGAGCCGGCTGGCCTCCCTCTTGTCCGATGCTGGGAGCTCCTGAACCAGCTCCTTCGAATCTTTGTTAATGGATGTGGTGGGTGTTTGTGGCTCCTTTTTTCGTGTGTGTGTGTGTGTGTGGGGGGGGGGGGGGGGTTTGGATCTGTAGTTGCCTGGGGCTCATGCGGATTGAATGAATGGTCAGCCCTCTCACTCCTCAGCCGGTGACCCTGCTACTTTAGCCGCAGGTCCCTTTCCTTCGCCAAGCCCTCACCCTCTTTTCTCTCGTCTTGTTGAGTTCAGGTGGCCAGAGGCACCACGACCCGGAGGAGCAGGTTGAAACGATCCGATGGCAGTACCACTTCGACCAGTTTCATCCTTAGACAGGTAGGAAGAAGTGGGAAGGAGGAAGAGGAGGAGGAGAAAGAGAAGGAGGAGGAAGATGAGGAGGGAGAGAGGAGAGAGAAGGGGAGAAAGAGGGAGCAGTGCACCTGGCCCAGGCAGTCGGGGCACTCCAAACGGGGCGGGGGCGGGCTCCGAAGTGGAAACCTCGCGGCCGCCTCCACGTGTAGGAAGGTGGCTGTAGGTCCTTCCCGCCCCCCAAGCAGACAACACAAACACACGCCCGCCTGGGGATAGAGCTAGTTGGTTCTTTCTGGATTTGATTTTGGAACTTCTCTTTCTCTTTTCCTTCTTCAACTCGCAATGTCGCCTCCTCCTCACTCCTCTCCCCAGTCCAATTCTTGTCTCTTATGGTTTCGGGGAAGAATGTCTTCCAGTTCGAGAAATTTATTTGTTCCTCGCTAGAGTTAGTTTTGTTGTGTGGAAAGGGAAAAAGCTCAAAGGCTCAGGAAAGAAGGAAATTGAATGTTTTGGGAACTGTGAGCCCCAGAACTGGAAGAGTTTCTGTTTTCTTCTCTTGGATTTGAAAAAGCATTTTCGGAAGATGTGGCCTCTCTTGCCATTCAGAAAACAGTTGTGGACAGGGACCTCTTCTGATGTGGGTCATAGACAGTCATCTGGGATGCTGAGGGTGGAGTGGAGGGGGGCGGGGTGTCTTTCATTTAGACCACACAACCTGGGTCATAAGGGAGAACCAGAGGAGATAATTTTCTTTTAAGTTTGTTCTCAGTTTAGGAAAGCTCTTTGCTTTACTTCACTTGAAAAACGGTTTTCAGATCTGGACAAAATTGTAGTAGGAGAAATCTGATGGACAATTATCTTATTGATTAGAGTTTCTATTAGTATGTCTTATCTTGAATTTGTGTATGGAGGAGTGTTTTGATAATATTTGATATTGCCAGGGAAAATTGATGTTTAGAGAGTTTTCACTTTGGTGAATTGTCAAACTGTATTCATTTTTATTGTAAATGTGTAGCAAATGAAACACTCCAGGGATGCCACATTTTTGAAGAGACCATGAAAAGGTGAGTCACCTTGACTCCAGTACAGCAGCTTTCATAGTGTGTGCTCTGGGGTTACTGCAGGGATCTGGTCATCAGCACTAGGAGGCTCTTTATCCCCTGCTCTGCTGTGGATTACTGGTGTGACCTTGGGAAGTTACATTTCCCCTTGGTCACTCAGTTTCTTGTGTGATGTGTTTCTAACTTATGACTGCCAATCGATTTCATTTTTTTTAAAATTGGTCTCAAATTGAAGATGGCTAATCAATATTTCATGCATATGATACTAAAAAATCATATGAAGACTTTATGTTTGAGATTTATTTACAGATTACTTAACATGTAATGTATCAGCTTTCTCAGAAACAGAGGTTTTATCACTCTTTAGCATTTAGATGTGCATTATGAGTCCCCCAGTAGTAAATACATTTTGGATTCACTTAGATATTTTCCCATTTTCACCATTTATTTATAAAACATATAAATGTTCATCTTTGAAAAGCATTTGAGCATTGAAAATATTTTGGTGCTTGCTGGTATTTATTTGGTAGGTGCCTATTTTTAGGAGTGTTTTATTGATGCAAACTGTTGGAAGCCCTAATTATACATCAGTGATACCTCTTTCATATTACCATAGCATCCTATGAACAATTTGGCTCAAACTTTCCTTTTTATCTGTATTTCAACTTCACTCACCCATTATTCTTCTACTGCAAGCTGCTGATTATAGCACAAGAATCAATATTCTTTCTCTACTTCTGGTTTTCTTCCCCAAGTTTATTTAAGAATACAAACAAACCCTAACTGCAGCTTATCAAATGATTTTCAGGCTACTTTCATCTGATATACATTTTTATATTTCTGTCAAAGATATTTCAGATATCTTTCCAGAAAAAAGACTTTGTTGGTTTAGTAAAATGAACTCTTTTAAATCTGGGAGATATTTGTGTTAGCTTAGAAAACCAAGAGAAAAATAGAAAACTTAGTTCACAAAGGAGATTATTCATACATTTTTCCAATTTATTTTCTGCAGAGCATAGCTGTGCCTACCAAAATGGCTGAAAGAGAAAGCTAAGAAATTTCATATTTCTTCAGAGGAGACAAAAAATTGTGACATGAGTTTGTCTTGACCTTATTGAATTAAATTGAGCTGTGACCCTACCAAATAACAAATATCTTATTAGAAGACTGTGTACCTGTTCCTAGGAGACATTAGTCACTTTAGTACATTTGTTAGTGATTGAATTCTTAATATTTAAATTTTTGAAACACTGGGAGTAATGAGATTTCATGTGGAGATTCCATGAACTTTGTGTAATGTGCACAGATGTTGAAAACAACACTGCTTCTTCCTCTGCCTTGGGTCCTTTTGTCTTATGAAGTAATTTTCCCCTGAAGAGCTCAGGTATGATCAAGACTCTTAGAATCAAAATTGAAAGGTTCTGTGTTGTCTGTGTTTCCATTTAGAGATCTATTCAGTTGTGTCTCCTTTAAGTTTGATCCAGTTCACAATTGAGAGGATGGGGTTGGCAGTGAGAAATGGAGAGTGACCTTTTGGAAATGAAGTTGAGATTACTTGTTGGGAAGCCCTCATCAAATCTAAAATCTCTTTTTCTTATGCCTGTTGTAAAAACTAAGTGTACGAGTATGTATGTGTATGCAGCACAGAGGCCTGAAAACATTCATAGAATCAATTAAAGAATTGCAATGGCTGTCTTTTAGTTTTTGTAGGGTCTCATGAATGTGGCTTTCCAAATTCCCTATGGTAATATTGACTTTGTTTCCTGTTTTGTTAGAACACCAGGAGTCAATTCTGAGTTCTAGGATTTGGGAGTAGTCTTCTTTCAGGAATAATCTTGCAGAGAATCAGAAGGAAAGCTTCCAAATGGTTTCTTTTAGCAAATGTCAGGAGGATTAGTTTTGTTCAGCCTATGAGAGAGAACCTTGAAAAGGTTCCTTAATATATGATCTTCAACTATACTTTGATAATCTGAAATCATCAAATTACAGAAGGATGGATTAAAATTTTTTTAAAAAAGGTGGGGTTTTCTGACCAGAGGTTTGTCAGATAGTAACACTGGCTATCTAGGGAAGGCTGTAGAATTTTCCTGGAAATTTTTTGAAATAGATTGTACAGTGTTACCTAAACACAGAAGAATTAACTTGTTAACTCTTAAGAATTCTTCTAGCATTTTAATTCTGTGATCTAGGTATGACAAGAAGATCATTGGATTGGGAATTGGAAGGGACCTTTGTGTACCAATCAATCAATTAACAAACATTTATTAAGCACTTACTACATGCCAGGTACTATGTTAAGTGCTGGGGATACAAAGACCAAAAAAAAAGATATAATTCCTGCTCTCATAGAGAGATTTTTTTTTTTTTTTAGGAATCATGCATGTGAGAAACTGAGAAATCAATTTGACCTAACCTTTGAATAGGGGGAAGAGATTAATGTATAACGAGGCCAGCTAATAAAATTAGGGTTTTTGTCCGTCCACTCATATTACTAGATAGCTAATACTGTTCCCACTCAAAGTGATAAGCTATCACATAAAGTTTATTCCATGACCTAAAAACCCCACAATTTGGAGTGAAATGGGTTGACTCAAGTTATATAGAAAGTAGTAGAGCCTGGACCTAAACCCAGGTCCTCTCACTCTAAATTATTGTCTTTTTTGGGGGTCATGTTGTCAAGGGATAAACTTTAATAGTGTCTGGTTTTTAAAAATCTATTTTCTCCTCCACTCTGAGAGGCTAGCCAGCTAGTAATTACATAGTAATATGGGTAGACAAACAAAAACCCAGCAGTGAAATTAGGTGGCTTCCTAATTGACTAAGAGTTAAACTGGGATTTTATAATGGACCAATAAATCTAATTCTGAACACCGATTCTGACCAGCTGGGCCAACCCCAAATTTGGAGGCTAGAAGGCACTATGTTCCTTGGGTTTCTGAGGGAGTCAGATTGTTATTTAGGGGCTCCTGAACTGGTGAGTGTCAGAGACCCAGCCAGGTCAGAACAAATGAAGTTAATTGAATAGAATACATTAGGAAGTTTTCAGTGTTGCCTTATCTGGGGCTAAGGTATTTTTTTTTTTACTTCTAATTATCTTACACTGGTATAATGCTTCTGAATATGCATGATCTCTTATCCCTTGTAAATAAACCTTGGTAAGACCACTCTTGTGATCTGAAGCATGTGATGAACAAGGGTAAGAATAGAAAGGAGTGGATGCCAGCCAGATCCCAGTGCCCATTTGCATTTGCAGATGGGATTGAGTGCAGTAAATATCTGAAATCAAGATGTCAAACATGCTTAAGGGTCAGGAAGCTTTAGGATATTGGCTGCCTTCAAAGTTTAGGGAGTAGTGAATGTTAAACGTCATTAGATTGTAAGCTCCTTGAGGGCAAGGACTGTCTTTTGGCTTTTTATATCTCTAGCACTTAGTACAGTTCCTGTCAAATAGTGTATACTTAATAAATGTTTATTAAATTGAATAGGGCCTTCTTTATGATTTCCAGGGGAAGAAGATGAATTCCCTGCAAAGCTGACTCAGTTCAGGAAGGCCTAAAGATAATTCATTATATACACTTGGTTCACTGGGCAGAGCTCAATATAGCATGCACCTAACTTTGTCAGAACACAATGGAACTGCATGAGTCCACCTCTTCTGGTCAGTAGAATTTGATTCTAGGTCAAATCCTAATATACAATTAAGGCACTGAATCCTTTTGAGCTATAATTTTGATTTAGCATTGTAGACAAGTTTTTCAGATAAACAAGAGAATCTAATGTATGTGTATTTCTGTATCTCAGAGCAATAAGAGTTTGTCCACAAATTTTGAATCATGTAATACTACAGCTGGAAGGCTTTCAAACCCAGATGAGCAAACTGGAGATATGAGAATTCTGGAGATATGAAATGATTTGTTCAGGATCCCATAATCTGATCATTCAAGACATAGCAAGGAAAAGGCCCTTGGTCACTTTTATTGCCCCCACTTTTAGTGCCCCCACATTACTTATATTCTTCTGAAATAATCACATACACACACACCACGCACAGAGCGAAAGAAAATAGAAAAAGAGAGATGGAGCTTATTAAAATTGGGCCCTGGGAATGTATTACTTTAGATGGTTGTTCTAGAGGACATGGCTTTGATTGGATAATCAAAAGTCTGTACCTCATTCAACCTATGATTCATTTGGGCAAGTCATTTAGCCTTTTATTTCAGTAGTTCATATATGGATGTATGTATTTTTAAAATTTCTTTGACAGTCATTTAAATATTGTAAATCAGTGGAACATTTTAATGATTCATTTCCATTAGCAGAGCTGGAAGTTTTTACTCCATCTATAAATATAACTTCAATGTGACTTTTGAATTCCCTTCTCCCAGCATGGTGCAGTCTGGTGAATGAACTTCTAGGAGAGGTTTATGCCAGTTTTCTCTCCAAATTCTCTACAGCACACCTCTTCCCAAATTGAGCCTTGAATGTGTGAGAAAGCACTCTGTCTCTTTTGGCAAGATATTCTTGCAGTCCTAGTATTAGACTTGAATAGAATTAGCAGAAAGTAGGAAACTTATAATTCAGAAACCCAATTCCTGGGCAGGCAGTAATTTTGACCTAACTCTGAGTCTATTTTCATGTCCTTTTGATTTCAGTAAATCCTATTGATTTGCAGGATACAGTTGAGCAAAAAACCTGACTTCCAGTACTCTAATGTAGTACATTACTTTTCCCTTCCACCGTCTTAGCTCCCTTCTTGTGGTGTTTGGATATGCGAGACTAATTCTAACACAAGTTTACATCATCTTAGATAAATTATAAGAAGTAGTTTTCAAATTAAAAAATTAAATTACCTTGAGTTTTTCATAGGGCCTTGCCTTTAAACAGCTCAAAATAGTTTCACCTGTGCCTATTGTCATTGTGACATCCATATATAGTAGAGGACAGACATATCCCATGTTCTTGAGAGAGAAAAAAGGCACAGAAAAGTAAAGGAACCTGGATTGCTAAAATCATTGAGTGGAACTGGTACTTGTGGTAACCCAGTATTTTGGATTTGAATACAAGTGGTTCAGGGTCTGCTTTCTTCAGCTATGGTGAACAGGAAATGACAACTAAAAACATCCCTCTGGGGGCTTGGCCATTTCCTAGCCCCATGCTAGAATGCCAGAGATGAAACAAATAACGGATTATATATATTTGCCAAGTCTCCTACATTCTAACAGATGTCTGGGGAGCATAGGGAATGGAATCTATTCTTCCCTGTCATCATACCTACAAAATTTCCCAAGGTTTTGAACATTCTAGAAGATGGTGGGACATTGCCTTCTCCATGCTAATTAAAGAGAATAAAAGTCTGTAGAAGGTAGAAACACATTCCCAGCTCTCAGCATGAGAGCAGTGATTTCTTTATTCTTCCTTGAATTCCCATTCCTCTCCCCCACAATATTCTTCCCAAACAAGAATGTACTAAATTGTTAAATCTAAGTAGGAGCTAGGATTCAATCCCCAGTATCTTCCCACACAAACAAAAACTGATTTACTCATCTGTTTTTTTTTTTTTTTTGTGGTGGTTGGAGTTGTTTTTTTTTTCCTATAAATACCTGGGTGTACTAGTATTTTTATAGATAGGGAAATCAGTGAGCCAAGAGAATTGTGCCGTAACCTTGGAATTGTAATATAGTTTGTCTTTTAGCTATGAAGTTGGAAGTACAGTAAAATCCCACTAATTTGAACTAAGCCATAATAACTACAGGAAAGGTAAGTCTGAAAGATTGTATTTTAAGGTTGTTAAAATTAAAAATAACATTTTTTTTTTTGCCCTAAAGTACTTAGAGTAACAAAATGTTTGCCAATAGTACATCTTGGGAACCTCCTGTAATGAATAGATAGTATAATGATATTTAGCCATTTCTATGCACATGGTATCCCCTCCAATAGTATTTTATTCTTTTCCAATTACATGTAAAGAGAGTTTTCAGTATTCACTTTTATAAGACATAGTACTTCTAATATAAGTGAAAA
Source organism: Gymnobelideus leadbeateri (assembly GCA_011680675.1). Taxonomy (NCBI): domain Eukaryota; kingdom Metazoa; phylum Chordata; class Mammalia; order Diprotodontia; family Petauridae; genus Gymnobelideus; species Gymnobelideus leadbeateri. Next base: position 92,005 of record WOXC01002829.1, read on the forward strand.
GTTTGTTACAAATGAATTATTTGTGATCTGTTGAAATCTTTTTAATACATTTATTTACACATAGAAAATCAACTTTAATGTAACCTCTGTCTAAATTACAACAAATTGCGTGTTATTAAGAGTATAGATTGATGAGATTTTCTATTGAGTGCTTAAAGTGGAAACAGTAATTAAGTGTGAACCATGACAACTTGCTGAACTGTTCAGGACATTACCTGTGATTGAACTATGATGGTTCTTCATGAAATACAGCATTCACTATCTTGTTTTCTTTTTCTTGGTTTAATGTCTTGCTCTCTTGGGTGATGGTACTATTTTCTAGGATTGTAGTTAAATTAACTGTTAAATAGAAAGCAATTTACAAACCGTTTTGAAAAGAATATGCATTTTTCTTGTAGTTCAAGCGCAGTAAGAAACAGTAAACTTTAATCTTCTCTATGTCTATAATTATGGCAGTTTCTTTTTAACCATTTTTAGAAGTGCTTTTTAAAAATACATAAGTGTAAATGCAACAGAAATGAGAGGCTTATGAGGATGAGAGGAAATGCATTTGCTTTGGAAGGCCAGAGATTTATATGCAAAGTTCTCAAGTCATCAAACAACTCTTATTTTGATAAGATACACATACATGTTTTGATTAAGATAAATTTAGCAAAAGCCATAGTGGGTAGGTCAAAATGACTTTTAGTCAAGTGACTAAAACCTAGTTTCATAGCATATAGTTAGTTTAATTTATTCAGGAGGCAAGAGACTTGGGTTAAAATTCTCCTTTACTAGTTTTTTTGGCCTTGGATGAGTCTTTTATTTTTTTTTCTTTGTGTCTGGAGTGTCTTCCCTTTCCTATTTGACTGTTGAACTCTTGTCCATCATTTAAAGTCCAATTTAAATGCTACCACCTCATCCAGGAAACCTTTTGTAATCTGTCTTCTTACTGAAGATGAAACAATTTGGGGTAGACCAGATGATGAACTCTTGAGATCCTTTCCAGATCTAGAATCTGTGATATATTCTGGAAAGTACAGTGGTACTGGGCTAAGAAAAAGTAGAGTAGTGTCAACAATAAATACAAATTAAAGTTATAAGTATGGAAAATGTAGAGTGCATGTAGGGGTGGAAGGGAGCAGTATGGAGAATGCTGGAAGATAGGTCGGATTAGCTTATGGAGGACCTTGTACATAAAGCTAAGAATAGGGAACCTCTGATAGATTCTGAATAGGGGAATAGCAAGACCAGATCCAAGTATAAGGACAGAGTTTTGGGGAACAAGTACTTTAAGAGGTTACAGAGAAAAGACCCAGTAAAGGACACAGAGGAAAAATGGTGAGAGAGAGACAGAAGAACCAGGAGAATATGATGTCTTAGAAACACCGTTAGGGCACTGTTAACAATGTCAAATTTTGGGAGGCGTTGGTGACCTTGAGAGAACATTTTCAGTAGAATGGTGGGGATGGAGGACTGATTCTAATGACTGATGAAGGGGTTTGGGAGAAACGGAGGTATCATGCTTAGATATGATACTTTTTTTTTTAATTGACTGAGGAATGGGAGGAATATGAGATGATAGCCAAATGGAGGTATAAGGGTTGAGGAAAAGCTTTTTTAGAATGGAAGAGGAGCCAATATGTGGAAGTCAGTGGAAGAGAAATTAAACATATAAGAGAGAGGATGGTGATGGAAGAAAGAATCTAGAAGAGGAAGGAAAGCATAGGCTCAAAAGAAGAGATATCCAGGAACAAAGATATTTCTTCCTCAAAGGCAAGAAGGAAGAGACAATGAATGGGCTGATGAAGTGAAGAAGTTTTGAGAAATGTGGGGAAGAGAATTGATGGTCATGTCATTTTCTCTCTGAAGTAAGAGGTCAGGTATCCTGCTTTAGGTGGGGATATGGCAAGAAACTGGGGTCAAGAGCTTGAGGAGAGAAAAGGTTTGGAGCAGACAGCTGTGAAGAATGAGGAAGGGAGTTATCAAGAGACACTTATGCATAATTTCCAAAAAACAAACAGATTTCTGTAGTGGGTGAAATGGTAACTCTTGAGTCCAGTTATACTGTCCTGTAAAAGTAAAAGAATGGTTTTTCTCATTGATTTCTTCTGGTGTGAAGGGTGAAGGAGGAGGGAATGTAGGAAGGTTGTGCAGATGAAGGTTATTGAAAGTTACTTTTTCCTAAAGGCAGTCACTTTTTTATGAGGTTGAGGGATGTACTTGGAAGCATTAATTAATTAACAAGTATTTATCAAGCATTAATCACTGGGGATACAAAGCAAAAGCAAAAGCTGACCCTAACCTAAAGGACTTTATATTATAATGAGGGAGGTGTATATAAATAGGTGTAAACTAAAGACACACAGAGGAGATGGAAGGTAACTTTAGAGGGGCAGGCACTAACAACTCAAGAACCAAGCACTAGGTACTTTGGTCACATTTCTGCCAGAAACTTTTATTTCCTTACTATCTCACCTTTCTATATTGGATAGGCTTATGTATGATTTATGCAGATTTGAACCAGGAATTAAAACAAACTATAGTAAATGACTAATCTCTGAATTGAACAGAACCCCCCAAAATAACTTAAAATCTCTGAACATTTTATCCCCCCAAAGTCTCAGTGAACCAGCATAAATTGTGACAGAATTGACATTTAAAAGAAAAATTGACTCAAGATAAAACTTTCAGAATCAAAACTACCCAGTATTTCATTCTATTGGAGTTTCTGGCATATAATATATATTATGTGGTGACTTTCATGTAGAAGATGGTGCTTTTGACTTATTTCCATATTGGTTTTGTGCTTTAAGATGTTTTTTCTATTACTAAACACATCCCATACAAAGCATTGGAGATATTTAAGCAGAAGCTGGATAGCCTTTTGTCAGTGATGTCATGGAGGCTGTTTCTTTTCAGATATATGTTGAACTAGTTGCTTTTCTGCCCTGAATGTAAATGTCACAGAATTTTAGGATCTCCATCACTTGGTCCCATTTTGAATAAATGCATCACCAAGACAACCAACTGAGTTTTAGATTTTAGTCTGCCTATGAAACTAAGCTTTTTCTTTTTTTCCCTAGTGTACCAAGTTACCTGACCACCATAGGAATGAAGCTGTGACCTTGGCCTTATTAGCATCATACTTACTTATAACAAGCTGAGCAAACTGACCCAGACCTGTATAGAGTGAAGTTTATATAACATACTTTAATCTTTGGGATTAAAAAATGACAGAGCAGATTATTGCTATTTTTTCCTTAATATTGTTCAATGTCAAGAGACCTGAAGGAGTACCTTTAGCTCTTTGGTTGCTCCCATGTGAAGATTTTACAGAAGGAGCAGTACAAGAGTTGCAAAGGATCAGAAGGCATGGATGGATTGCAAAGTGCGATGTTTGAGGGAGTGTCCACAAAGGGGAGATCCACAAATACATCAAAGATCATAGTATCACAGATCCAGGACCAGAAGGGATCTTAGATT
>WOXC01002830.1:0-162750 GCA_011680675.1 Gymnobelideus leadbeateri
GATACCTAAGGGGTGAAATTATGAGGTGAGAGAGGAAAGTGGCAAGAGGAGATGGGGAGACACAGGGTAGGGTAAACTATCTCATGTAGAAGAAGCAAGGGGAAGTGGCTGCAGAGGAGGGGAAGAATAGGAAGGCAGAAAGGCAAAACCACATTCTCATTGAATTTGGTTCAGGGAGAGAATGACATACATACTAAATGGGATATCTCAACCTGAAGCAGAATAGGGGGAAGGGGGATGAGAGGAAGGATGATGTATGGGAGGGCATCCTTGAGGGAGGGGAAGTTGGAAGTACTCAGTGTAGAAGAGGGACAGGATCATGTAGGGAATGGACCAGGTAGGGGGGGTGGGATGAGTGGGAGGGAATTATAAGCAGCCTTGTACAATATATCTACTATGATAACGTTTTGCATAGCTAGACATGTACAACATATACTGAATTACTTATCTGCCCAGAGGGAATGGGTGACAAGGGAGGAAGGAAATAGATCTGAAATTCGAGGTCTTAACATTAAATGTTTCAAATATATATAAATACTATTATTAATACTCTTTTGCTTGTAACTGGGAGATAAGATGTGCAGGCATTGGGACACAAAAATTCACCTTCCTCCAATGGAAAAGTCGAAGGGGGTATGGGAGAAGGTATGGGAGAGAGCAGATTGGAGGAAGCTATATCTTGTGGGACTGCTATTCTGGGAGGGTGGGTAGGGGAAAAACAGGGGTGGGGAATGATTTTAATTCAAAATCTGGCAGAAATGAATGATGTAAAACAGAAGTTAATAAAGCATTTTTTTTTTATATTTGAAACATTTAATGTTACGACCTTGAATTTCAGATCCATTTCCTTCCTCCCTTGTCATCCATTCCTTCTTGGGAGATAAGTAATTCAGTATATGTTGTACATGTCCAGCTATGCAAAACATTATCATAGTAGATATATTGTACAAGGCTGCTTATAATTCCCTCCCACTCATCCCACCCCCCACCTGGTCCATTCCCTACATGATCCTGTCCCTCTTCTATAGTGGGTACTTCCAACCTCCCCTCACCCCAAGGATGCCCTCCCATCCATCATCCCTCCTCTCATCCCCCTTCCCCCTATCCTGCTGGAGGTTGAGATATCCCATTTAGTATGTATGTCATTTTCTCCCTGAACCAAATTCAATGTGAATGTGGTTTTGCCTTTTTAGCCTTCCTTATTCTCTCCCTCCTTTGCAACCACTTCCCCTTGCTTCTTCTACATGAGATAGTTTACCCTACCCTGTCTCTCCCCGTCTCCTCTTGCCACTTTCCTCTCTCACCTCATAATTTCATCCCTTGAGTATTCTCCCTTCCCAACAAAATCAACCTATGCCCTCTATCCATATATAACTGTAGCCATATACACACACATTCACATATGTATTCGTATGACCACACCCCCTTCTTCCATTATTTTCATAGTGGGAAAGATATCACCAGTCACAGATATTGCTTTTCCATATAGGAATGTAAATAGTTCAACTTTGATAAATTCCTTTTGATTTCTTTTCCCTGATTACCTTCTCAGGCATCTCTTACTTCTTGCGTCTGGATGTCAAATTTTCTATTCAACTCTGGTTTTTTCCTCAAGAATGCTTGAAAGTCCTCTATTCCACTGAATAACCATATTTTCCCCTGAAACAAAATACTCAGTTTTGCTGGGTCGGTGACCCTTGGGTTCACTCCCAGATCTTTTACCCTCTGGAATATCATATTCCATGCCCTTCAATCCCTCAGTGTAGAAGCTGCCAGGTCCTGGGCTATTCTGATTGTGTTTCCACAATATTGAAATTGTTTCTTCCTGGCTGCTTGTAGTGTTTTCTCCTTGATCTGGGGATTCTGGAACCTGGCTATAATATTTCTGGGAGTTTTCTTTTTGGGATCTTTTTCAGGAGGTGATCGGTGGATTCTTTCAACCTCTAGTTTGCCCTCTGGATCTAAAACATCAGGGCAGTTTTCCTTGAGAATTTCTTGAAGGGTGATTTCTAGGTTCTTTCCTTGCTCATGGCTTTCAGGTAGTCCAATAATTTTTAAATTGTCTCTCCTGGATCTATTTTCCAGGTCAGTGGTTTTTCCCATGAGATATTTCACATTGCCCTCTAATCTTTCGTTTGTTTGGATCTGCTTAACAGCATCTTGATTTCTCATAAAGTCATTAGCTTCCATTTGCTCCAGTCTAACTCTGAAGGAATGGATCTCCTCAGTGAACTTTTGAGATTCTTTTTCCATCTGGCAAATTCGACTTTTTAAGGCATTCTTCTCCTCATTGCCCTTTTGGGCCTCCTTTGCCATTTGAGCTAGTCTATTTTTTAAGGTGTTGTTTTCCTCAGTCAGGCTGTTGACCCTCATTTCATACTTTTCCTGCATCCTTCTCATTTCTCTTTCTAATTTTTCCTCCACTTCTCTTATTTGATTTTTAAAGTCCTTCTTAAGGTCCTCTATGGCCTGCAACCCACTCATGTTTTCCCCTGGGGCTTTTGGAGCAGGACTTCTGACCTCACAGTCCTTTTCCCGCTCTATGCCCCCAAAATAGGAGTCTAGGGTTGCATTTTTCTGTTTCCTTTGCCTTGGCATGTTGCCACTTAATTGCTTGACTTTTGGGCTTGTTGCCACACTATGGCTTTAAGGCCAGATAGAGGAATTTTCGTCCCGAACGTGTGGGGGGCAACTTCCGTTTCTGGCAAGCTGTAAACCCACCCACAACTTCCACCCTAGATCACAATCCAGATCCAGGGAGGTTAAAGCAAGAGCGATTACCCCCCAAGACTGATCGCTGGATCTCCCCACGATTTGTAGGCTGGGAGCCGGAAATGCCTCTGAAAACTACAAAATGGCGTGTCTCCTCAGCGGCTTCTAGCCCCCAGGGGAGGGAGCTGACGCATTCCCCAAATACAGGTCCCAAAGTCCATAGGACACTAACCTCTTACTTTGTCCTAGGCAAGTCTATGTTGATAATTCTGGAATCTCCACAGTTCCTGGTGTTCTGGGGTTCCTCCAGCGGGCTGCTGGCCCTGCCGCCCTGGGGCTAAAACCTCGGCTCACGTGGACCTGGGCTCGGCTCGGCTCCTGTGCTCTGTGCGCTGCCGGCTCCCAGACCACTGCGCTGGTCCTTCCTGCAGGGTGCTGGGCTGTCCTCAGCGGGAGGTTAGCTTCTCTGTGTCGTTCTGTGGGTGCTGGGGCTCCAGAAGTTTTTCAGAGTCCTTTTTTACATAGTTTGTGGAGAATCTGGGGGCAGAGAGGCTTGGACGAGCTGTTTCTACTCCGCCATCTTGGCTCCGCCCCAATAAAGCATTTTTTAAAGGAAAAAAAATGGAAAAAAAGATTTCACTGAAGAAAACAACTCCTTAAAAATTAAAATTTGTTTAATCTGAAAGGAGGTTCAAAATCTAACTGGAGGAAATAACTCCCTAAAAATGAAATCTGAACAAATGGAAAGGGAGATTCAGAAATTGACTGAGGAAAACAATTTGCTTAAATTGGAATCAAACTGAAGCTAATAACTCTATGAGGCATCAAGAATCAGTCAAACAAAACCAAAAGAGTGAAAAATTTGAAGAAAATGTAAAATATCTCATTTGAATAACAACTTACCTGGAGAACATATCCAGGAGAGATAAACTAAGATTTATTGGTCTACCAGAAATCCATGATGAAAAAAAAAAGAGCCTAGAAAACATCTTCGAAGAAATCATCAAGGAAAACTTCCCTGAGGTCCTAGAACAAGAGGGTAAAATAGTTATTGAAAGAATCCATTGAACACTTCCTGAAAGATATGCAAAATTGAAAACTCCAAGAATTATTGTAGTGAAATTCCAGAATTATCAGGTCAAGGAGAAAATACTGCAAGTAGTCATAAAGAAGTTATTAAAATATCATGGATTCACAGTCAGTATCACACAGGACCTAGAAGCATCTACATTAAAAGATCAGAGGGAATGGAATATGATATTTCATAAGGCAAAAGCGCTTGGAATACAACAAAGGGTCAGCAATCCAGAAAAACTGGGCACAATCATCCAGGCAAGGAGATGGTCATTCAGTGAAATAAAGGACTTCCAGATCTTCCTGATGAAAAAGGAAGAGCTCAATGGAAATTTGATCTCCAAATACACGACTCAAGAGAGACATAAAAAGATAAACAGGACACACACACACACACACACACACACACACACACACACACACACACAAATGACTTGTTATTCAATAAGAGCAAAAAATTTACATCCCTATATGGGAAGCTGATACCTGTCAATATTGAGCATTGTATAATTATAATGACATTTAAAATGGATATACATAGATAGAGGGTGTGGTTATAAATTAGCTATGGTGATGATAAAAAAGTCTTATTAAGGGGTGAAAAGTGATTATAATGGGAGAAGAGGAAAGGAGGAAGCAGAAAAGGGTAAATTATGCCACAAGAAGAGGCATAAAAACATATTTTAGTAGAGAGAAAGAAGGGATAAAAATGAACATTATATGGGCTATATTCTCATTGATTTTGGTTCAAAGAGGGAATAACATAATCAGTTAAGTATAGGATTCTAATGTGAAGAGACAGAAAAGCTTATTATACTAGAAGGAATGAAAAGAGGGAGAGGGGCATTGTATAAGATGTACTGTCATCAAATTTGGTTAAAGGAGGGAATAATATACTTTGTTAAGTATAAAAATATCATTGTGCCTTACAGCCAGTAGGAGGGGAAAAGGTAAAGAAAAGGAGTGATGGTTAGAATGGAGGGAAGAAGTATTAAGGGGGAGGAGAGGAAAAGGGAGGGGGTTTAATAGGGAAGAGAATACTGAGGGATGAGGTGTTTAAAAGGAAAACTATTAAGGAGGGGAAGGGAGAAGAGGGTAATAAAGCATAAACAGGGGAGGGAATAAATAAGATGGAGGGAAAAACACAGATAATAATGATTTCTTTGGATGTGAATGGAATGAACTCTCCCATAAAACAGAGGTGGATAGCAGAATGGATTAAAAACCATAATCCTATAATATGCTGTCTACAAAGAACACATTTTTTTTTTTTTTGCTTTTTGGAGGGCAATTGGGGTTAAGTAACTTGCCCAAGGTCACATGGCTAGGTTTTTGTTTGTGTGGGTTCAGTGTCTGAGGCTGGATCTGAACTCAGGTCCTTCTGACTCCAGGGTCAGCACTCTACTCACTGCACCACCTAGCTGCCCAAGGAACACATTTGAAACAGGGGGTTATACACAGGGTAAAGGTAAAAGGCTGGAGTAGAACATATTAAGCTTCAGCTAAAGTAAAAAGAAAAAATCAGGGTTAGCAATATTAATCTCAGACATAACAAAAGCAAAAATAGATCTAATTAAAAGAGATTAGGGAGGAAACTATATCCTGCTAAAGGGCATCATTGACAATGAAGCAATATAATTACTAAACATATATGCACCAAGCAGTATCACATCCACATTCCTAGAGGAGAAGTTAAAGGAATTAGAGGAAGAAATAGATAGCAAAACTGTACTAGTGGGGGACCTCAATCTCCCCCTCTCTGAACTAGATAAATCTAACCCCAAAATAAACAAGACAGAAGTTATGGAGGTGAATAGAATTTTAGAGAAGGTAGATATGCTAGACCTCTAGAAAAAATTGAACAGGAATAAAAAAAATATACCTTCTCAGCAGTACATGGCACATGCACAAAAATCAACCATGTATTAGGTCATAAAAACCTCACAATGCAGTGCAGAAAGGCAGAAATATTAAATGCACCCTTTTCAGATTCTGATGCAATAAAATTATCTGTAATACAAGGCCATGTAAAGGTAGACTAGAAATTAATTGGAAACTAAATAATTTTATCCTGAATAATGAGTGGATCAAACACGAAATCACAGAAACAATCCGTAACTTCATTCAAGAGAATGACAATAATGAGACAACATACCAAAACATCTAGGATGCAGTGAAAGCAGTTCTGTTTTTCTGTTTTGTCCTTTTTTTTTTTTTTGGAGTGGGGAAGGTAGGTCAATTGGGGTTAAGTGTCTTGCTCAAGGTTACATGGCCAGTAAGTGTGTCAAGGTGTATGAGGCTAGATTTGAACTCAGGTCCTCCTGACTCCAAGGCTGGTGCTCTATTCACTGTACCACCTAGCCACCCCAAATTGAAGGGAGCTCCTGGGGAAGTTTCATATCTCTGAATGCATGGATGAATAATATAGAGAAAATGGAGATCAGTAAATTCGGCACGCAACTGAAAAAGCTAGTATAAAGCCAAGCATGAGCAGCTTTATAGAGAATTTCTGCTGTGAACAGCTTCAAAGTTCTGGTTACATAGTATAGTGAACTCTATATTCAGCAGTAAGTTAAGGCAAAACATTCACAGAAATCAAAGTATAGCATTCATAATGTTATGACATAACAACTTATCACTAAAATGGCCACATAGTTTTCACCAAAGTGGCCACCAAAGTTTTAAAAAAAGTAAAATCATTTAGTAATTCAATCATTTAGTATGTCCTTAGTTCAATCATACTGAAGGATGTCTTCTTAAGGAACACACAGTACAAAGGTCAAAGTTCCCCACCCCTAGGTCACAGTAAACCAAAATCTTCTTAGTCAGCATCAGGTACCCAAGGACAGATCTTTTCATCTTGACTTGAGGCTGGCTCTCAGCTTCCATGGTTCCTCTTCCATGCCCCCCCCCCCCAAGTGCCGCTTCAGCTGCATCATGCTCACACCGAGCTCCGGGCCCCCACAGCGCTAGCACTGCCACCGCTGCCTCCCTCCTTCAGCCGCCATGATCATCTACTGGGACCTCATCAGCCATGATGAAATGTTCTCCGACATTTACAAGATCTGGGAGATCGTGAATGGGCTGTGCCTGGACGTGGAGGGGAAGATGGTCAGTAGGACAGAGGGTACCACTGACGATTCACTCATCGTTGGGAATGCCTCTGCTGAAGGTCCTGAGGGTGAAGGAACAGATGCCACTGTAATCACTGGAGTTGACATAGTAATAAACCATCATCTGCAAGAAACTAGTTTCACAAAAGAATCCTACAAAAAGTACATCAAAGACTATATGAAATCAATCAAAGGCAGACTTGAAGAACACAAGCCAGATAGAATACAACCTTTTATGACAGGAGCTGCAGAACAGATCAAACACATCCTTGCTAATTTTAAAAACTATCAGTTCTTCATAGGCGAAAACATGAATCCAGATGGCATGGTGGCTCTGTTGGACTTCCGTGAGGATGGTGTGACTCCATATATGATTTTCTTTAAGGATGGTTTAGAAATGGAGAAATGTTAACAAATTCAGCTGATTACTTTGAATCACCTGTCATCATAACTGGCTGCTGCTTTTTGTCATCTACACAACACCAGGACTTGGACAAACTTGGACTGATGTCATCTTGAGCTTTATTCATTTATTTTTGACCTTGATTTATTTGGAGTGGAGGCATTGTTTTTAAAAACATGTCATGTAGGTTGTCTAAAATAAAACACATTTAAACCCCCCCCCCAAAAAAAAAATCCCAGGACCTCTAAAACCTTCCTAAAATACTTCAGTAAACACACACCTAGAAAATCCTCTTTCAGGGCTTCCAGTGAGGTCCTGGGTCTTCTGTACAAAGTATGACAAACAAACATCAACAGAGACAGAGAAGACAAACAGAGTGCTGTGGATACCACAAGTTTTCTCCTTCTCCATCACAAGAGGTCCCTTCTCAGTTCTGCTCTGTTCTTCTCAGTTCTGCTCAGTTCTTCTCTCTTCTCATTTCTCGGTTCTTCTCAACTCTCTTCTCAGTTCTCAGTTCTTCTCCTCAGTTCTTTTCAGTTCTGCCATCACAAGTTTTGTTATCAATTCTGTTCTCTCCAGCCTGGGCCTATCCTTATATATGGCCATTATCTCCTCCCTTTCCTGTTGCATCAGCAACAGGAGTTCAGAGGTTCTAGGGTTCACAAGTTGGGGGATTTACAAGTTCTGGATATTTATACCTTATACAATCATGAACTGAAACAAGGTGTTTACTTCTTTGCTTGCCATTACAGCTAGAAAAAGAACAAATTGAAAATCCCCAATTAAATGCTAAATTAGAAATACTGAAACCTAAAGGAGAGATTAATAGAATTATATTAATTTAATTAAATTAAGAAAACTATTGACATGATAAATGAAATTTATAACTATTTTTTTTGGAAAAATTGATATTCAATATGATTTTTTTTAAAAAAGAAAGAAGACCAAATTACCAGTAACAAAAATGAAAAGGGTGAATTTACCTCCAAATGAAGAAGAAATTAAAGCAATAATTAGGAATCATTTTGCCCAAATGTATGCCCATAAACTCGAGAATCTTAGTGAAATGGAAGAATATTTACAAAAATATAAATTGCCCAGATTAACTGAAGAGGAAGTAAAATACTTTAAATAACCCTGTCTTAGAAAAAAGAAATTGAACAAGCCATCAATAAACTCCCTAGGAAAAAATCTCCAGGGCCAGATGGATTTACAAGTAAATTCTATTAAACATTTAAAGAACAATTAATTCCAATACTTTCTCAACTATTTGGGTAAATTGAGAAGGAATCTTACCCAATTCTTTTTATGACACAAATATGGTACTGATACCTAAACTGGGAAGAGTCAAAACAGAGAAAGAAAATTATAGACAAATTTCCCTCATGAATATAGATGTAAACATTTAAAATAAAATATTGACAAAAATTAAAATAAATATGAAAAATAAAATATTAACAAAAAGACTAAAGCAACTTATTGTAAGAATAATATACTTTGATCAGGTAGGATTAATTCCCGGAATGCAAAGATGGTTCAATATTAGGGAAATAATCAGTATAATTGATCATATCAACAACAAAGCTAGTAGAAACCACACGATTATTTCACTAGATTCAGGAAAAGCTTGTGATAAAATACAACATCCGTTCCTATTAAAAACACTAGAAATGTAAAGAAACAAATTTTGTCTTCCTTAACATAATAAGTAGCATCTCTCTAAAAAGCCACAAGCAAATATTATATGTAATGGGGACAAGCTAGTAAGATTTCCAAAAAGATTCGTGGTGAAACAAGGATGTCCACTATCACCCCTCTTATTTAATTTGGTACTAGAAATGTTAGATCTAGCAATAAGAGAAGAAAAAGAAATCAAAGGAATTAGATTAGGCAAATAAGAGACAAAACTATCATTCTTTGCAGATGATATAATAACATAACTTAAGAGAATCCTAGAGAAACAAGTTAAAAAAACTACTTGAGATAATAAATAATTTTGGCAAAGTTGCAGGATATAAAATAAACCCACATAAATCCTTGGCATTCCTATATATTTCCAAAGAAATCCAACAGCAAGAAATAGAAAGAGAAATTCCATTTAAAGTTACTATAGACATTATAAAATATTTGGGAATGTACCTGCCAGAACAAACCCAGGAAGTATATGAACACAATTACAAACATTTTTCACACAAAAAAGTCACATCTAAATAACTGGAAAAATACCAGTTGCTTGTGATTAGGTTGAGCTAATATTATAAAAATGACAATTTTACCTAAATTAATTTACCTATTTAGTGTCATACAGAGCAATCTAACAAAAATTTTTCTTTTATACAGCTAGAAAAATAGTAACAAAATTATCTAAAAGAACAAAAGTTCCAAAATATCAAGGGAACTAATGAAAAGAAATTCTAGGGAAGGTGCACTAGTCATACCAAATTTTAATCTGTGTTATAAAGCAGCAGTCATCAAAACTATTTGGTACTGGCTAAGGAATAGAATAATGGATCAGTGGAATATTTTAGGTACATGAGAAAGAGCAGTCAATGACTGTAAGAATCTACTGTTTGATAAACCCAAGAACCCAGCTTTTGGGATAAAAACTCACTATTTGACAAAAACTGCTGGGAAAACTGGAATGTAGTATGGCAGAAATTGGACATAGACCAATATCCTATACTGCATAGCAAAATAAAGTCTAAAGGGGTGCATGATATAGACATACACGGTGATACTGTAAGCAATCTAGGAGAGCAAGGAATAGTTTTCCTTTCAGATTTATGGAGAAGGGAAGAATTTATGACCAAACAAGAGATAGAGAGCATTATGAAATGCAAAATGTATAATTTTGATTACATTAAATTGAAAAGATTTTGCAGAAATAAAGCCAATGTAACCCAGATTAAGAGGGAAGTAGAAAATTGGGAAAAAGTTTTTACCACAAGTATCTCTGATAAAGGCCTCATTTCTACAGAGAACGGAGTCAAATTTATAAGAATACAAGTTAATTCCCAATTGATAAATGGATATGACCAGGCAGTTTTCAGAGGAAGAAATTAAAGATATCTATAAGCATATGAAAAAATAATCTAAATCACTATTGACTGGAGCAATGCAAATCAAAACAACTATGAGGTACCATATCTCACCAGTCAGATTGGCTAAAATAGGAAAATGATAAATGCTGGAAAGGATGTGGAAAAATTGAAACACTAATGCACTATTGGTGTACTTGTGAACTGATCCAACCATTCTGGAGAACAATTTGGTGTTATGACAAAAGAGCTATAAAAAGTACATACCCAAGAGAACCCACAAAGTGACAGAGAGAAACAAATCTCCTGGTGAAGGCAGCCTGACAGGCCAGCAGGAAGGGTCCCATCACAGCATGCTGGGAGCAGAGCCCAGCCCCATGTGAGCCCAGGGTTTTAGCCCCAGGGCAACCCCAATTAGCAGTGCCTGGAGGGACTTTGGGAGAGTGGACCACCAGCAGCTGTGGTGGTTGCCAGAATTATCAACCCATAAATACCAAAGACAAAGTGAGAGGTCAGTGTGGACTCTGCAGGAACAGGGGGACTGAGAATCTAGTTGGCATCTGCCCCCCCTGGGGTCAAGAAGGTGAGAAACAGTGTAGGTGCTGCAGCTGTGCAGCTGCTGTCATGTGGCTGCTTCAGAGCTCCTGGCCTGCAGATTGTAGGGGGACCAAGTAACCATTCTGAGGGGTAATTGCTCTTGCTTTAACCTGCTTGGATCTGGATCATGGTCTTGGGTGGAGTTCCTGGGGTGTGTCAATAGGTGCCAGTGTTTGTGGATGCTGCAGGGAGGGTACCCAACTAATAGCTCCAGTAGTTCTGAAAACCCAAGCAATTTTGGACAAAGCTCTCCTCTTTGGAAACAGAGTTCTACTGTGGCAAAAAGCTCAAATGTCAAATAATTGAGTGGCAACATAAGCAAACAAAGGAAGCAAAGCAAGCACAGCAATAAAACCTTAGATTCCTTTTTTGGGGACACAAAGGATCAAAGCATGGAATAGGAGGAAGACAAGAAAGTCAGAACTCCTGCACCAAAAGCTTCCAAGAAAAATATGAATTGGTTACAGGCCATAGAAGAGCTCAAGAAGAATTTTGAAAAAACAAATAAAAGAAGTGGAGGAAAAATTGGGAAGAGAAATGAGAATGATGCAAGAAAGTCATGAAAATTGAGTCACCAAACTGACTGAAGAAAATAACACCTTAAAAATAGATTAACTCAAATGGCAAAAGAGGCTCAAAAAGGCAATGAGGAGAAGAATGCCTGAAAAAGCATAATTAGCCAGATGGAAAAAAAATCTCAAAAGCTCACTGAAGAGAATAATTCCTTCAGAATTAGATTGGAGCAAATGAAAGCTAGTGACTTTATGAGAAATCAAGATACTATGAATCAGATCCAAAAAACAAACAAAAAAAACAAAACAAAAAATAGAAGGCATTGTAAAATATCTCATTGGATAAACCACTGACCTGGGAAATAGATCCAGGAGAGATAACTTAAAAATTATTGGACTACCTGAAAGCCATGACCAAAAAAAGAACCTAGAAATCATCCTCCAAGAAATTCACAAGGAAAATTGCCCTGATGTTTTAGAACCAGAGGGAAAAATAGAGGTTGAAAGAATCAACCCATCACCTCTTCAAAAAGGTCCCAAAAAGAGAACTCCTAGGAATATTATAGCCAGGTTCCAGATCAAGGAGAAAATATTACAAGCAGCCAGGAAAAAACAATTTGAATATTGTGGAAACACAATCAGGATAGCACAGGATCTGGCAACTTCTACACTGAGAAACTGGAGGGCTTGGAATATGATATTCTGGAGGCCAAAGGAGCTGGGATTAAAACCAAGAATCACCTACCCAGTAAAACTGAGTATCATGTTTCGGGGGGAAAATATGATCATTCAATGAAATAGAGAACTTTCAAATATTCTTGATGAAAAAACCCAGAATTGAATAGAAAATTTGACATTCAGATACAAAAAGCAAGACAAGCATGAGAAGGTAAACAAGGAAAAGAAATCATAAGGTACTTATCAAAGTTGAACAATTTACTTTCCTACATGGAAAAAATGACAATTGTAACTTATGAAACTTATCTCAGTATGAGAATAGTTGAAGGAAATAGAAATGTATATGTATATATATATATATACACATACACACACACACATATATATACATACATATATGTCTATATAGGAGAGTATATGGGTATATGTGTATATATATATATATGTGAGTGTGTGTAGATATATGTGTACAGGTATACATAGACAGAGGGCAGAGGAATTGCATAGGGAGGGATGAAATTGAGAGGTGAGAGAGGAATATAATGAGAGAAGATGGGGAGAGACAGATGTAATGCCATGCACAAGCAGCTTTCCAGAAGAATGCTACTGTGAACAGCTTTTAAGATTCTGATTACACAGTATAGTGGACACTATATTTATTCCATAACAAATCAAAGCAAAACATTCACAGAAAATCAAGGTACACCATTCACAATATTACAACTTATCACAGCAAAATAGTTTGTCATTAAAATGGCCATATTGTTTTCATCAAAGTGGTCACAATATTTAAAACAAAGAACAATCATCTCAAAGTACAATAGTCAAAGTCTTCCGTTCATGGGGCAAAGTCTTAAGTTAACTCAGTCAGTCACTTATTCAACAATCAATTACTAAGTACCATACACAAACCCTCCACCCTGGGTCACTAGTAAACTACAATTTCATCATTACTCAGCACCCATGGAGAAGTTTTTTCTTCTTGACTTGGAGACGGTTCTCTGATTCCCTGGATCCCCTTCCATGGTCCTAGATTTTACCTGGATTCACCAGACTGTCCCCTGGGTTCAATGGCAGACAGCTCCCAGTTCCTTGTCCAACTCTCTGGGTAGGTCCTGCTTTACACTGAAGTTCATAAGGTCCAGTCCATGTTAGATCCTTCACAATTTCTGCTCCAGGGAATTCAAGGCTCAACCAAGCCACAAACAAAGTTTCAGCATCCCAGTCATGCTTCCTCAGTCACCTGGGCTCCTGTCAAATATTGTGACCAAAGTGGTCATAACAATATTTAGAACAAAGAACAGTCATCTCAAAGTACAATAGTCAAAGTCTTCCACTCATGGGCCAAAGTCTTAAGTGATGAGAGAGAATCTGGAATCCAAAGGTTTAAAATCAAATGTTTAAAATATATATATATAATTTTTTCCATGCAACTGGGAAATAAGACATACAGGCACTGTGACATAGAGATCCATCTTGCCCTACTGGAAAGTCAGAGGTGGGGTGGGGAAGGATATAGGAGAGGGTAGATTGGGGGAGAGGGATACAGTGGGATCACTGTTTTGGCTTGGTGGGTAGGGGAAAGATGGGGAGAAAATTTTTAACTCAAAATCTTGTGGAAATGAATGATGTAACCTAAAAATAACCATAAAATTTAATTTAAAAAATAAATAAAAAAGAAAAAAAAATTTTTTTTTTTTCAATTTCCCAGGGCTATACTGAAACTTATGGGGTGGAGCAGTGGTATGGCCTCTAAAGGTTGCCTACTCACTTCCAGCTGTTTTGTATCATGGGGAGGTTCAGCTGCTGGAGGATGCTTGCCTTCCCCACATGTGGTGGTTTTCAAAGTTGGAGTCTTCTGGTTCCCCTGGCTGTTGCAAGGTATGCGGGGGGATTGGGCTAGAGGGTGAAGGTGACATGTTGTTGGAACTTGCCTGTGCCATCACGTTGTAGCTCAGGATCTCCTGCTGGTTTGCTGAGCTGGGACTTGCCACTGGCTTACTGGGACACCTCCCATCCTATACTCCTTCCCTGCGACCAGAGTGGGGGACCTTTCCCTTTAATTCCTAAGCCTACCAGGGTAACAGACTAGTGCACCCTGTTTTTATGCTGGCTTTGCTGTTTTAGGATTTTTCCCTGGGAGATATATTCTATATTTTTTGAGGTCAAGAAGGGAGGGTGAGAGTGACTTACTGCTTGTTCTGCTATCTTGGCTCCCAGAAGTTCCATAGTAGCTTCTTAATGGTCATTTTTTTTTGTTATTGTTGTATGTTCATTTTCCACTTCTTGTTCCACTTCCATTTGCTACTTCTTGTCTTTGAGATTTATGTTGGAATTGGACTCTACTCAATTCTTGGGAGGGAGGGGGGCGGAGTGTCACTATGCCAAGCTCCAGGATTTTTCACTTGAAGGTTTCACAGCTAGTCCTGGGGACCTGTAAAGCTTATCATGCTTTTAAGGTGGTGTGATCCAGGAGAATATGTGGTTACTGCTTTCCTGACTTACAATCTGTTCCTTACCAATATAGGAAGCCTGGTCTCTTACAAACAGTGACCACAACTCTACTCTGTCCTATGATACCCTAGAATTAGGTCCTGCTTCCTATAATAGATAGTCAAGTGATTATCTCTTCCCTGGAAATCTGTTCTGTAACTGGATAAGGGGCAATGGAGTTTTCAAATGCCACCAGGTCCTGCACCCAATTTTAACACAGAGGGCCACTGGGGTCTCTTTGTGATTAAATTTTCATTTTCCTTATTGTCTCTGACACATTTATAGGTGGCAGAGAAGGAATCAGTGAATAAGAAATTGAAAATGAGAAAGTGATAATGAGATAATAAGATTTTAGAGAAGGAATGAAATCAAGTGCATAAGTTAAGGGGTTAGCCTTGGAAAGAAGTGACATTTCATTGAAGACTGTACCAGAAGATGAAAGAATGGAGTGTGATATTCGACCTCTCCCAAAACTTCACACTGAACCACTTCAGTTTAGTGCCCTCCTCCGGGAGTGCAGGAGATAATTATTCAATTGCAATTCACGACATTCTTTTGATTCTCAGAACTTCAAATCCTAACATTTAGATATGGGTCATGTTTAGGGTTGCCCCAAGAAAGGAGACTAGAAAGATTCCAAAATAATATATGTCAGGTAGAGGACAACTATTTATTTCTTCCATACAAAAGAAATGCATAAATCACAAGTAAACCGCAAGCACATATCAACAAAGATTTAAACATGAGGCAATAACTTGTGACTACTGTTGCACTATTGTACTCTTCTGGGATGTTGATATAAAAAATAACCAAACATGAAATATTGTAGAGGACTGATGTTCTGTATTCAGTTGAATAAAGCATTTTTTTCCTTCCCCTTGACTCTGATATCTGAATAGATTCCTCATGAAAGATATATTCTGGCCAGACAGTTCAGAAGTTTGGGTGCTTCTCTAATTAGTGATCATTTCCACTAACTGTTAAAGTGCTACATCACCTGAAGTGATAAGGTATGGCTTATCTAAAGTGCAGTAGGCATCAGCTGAAGAACCCAGCAACTACCAACATCCAAAGGCAGACCTTTCATCTCTCAGGATCACTCTCCAGTAAAGAACTGCGCCAGAAGAGGGAGTCAGAGGTTTGAGAACCTAACTCAGGCTTCCTTAGGCAGCACCTCTATTTGAAGTTGCCATTATTGCCAGAGGACAGTGCTTCTTCATCTTTCATAGGAAATCCAAGAAAATGGCAGGGGGGAGATAGATAGATAGATAGATAGATAGATAGATAGATAGATAGATAGATAGAAATATAGAGAAACAGGATAGAGACAGAAATACAGAGGTGGAGAGAGACAATGATGCAGAGAGAGACATAGAGATAAAATGGGGGAGTGTAGAAACAGAGAGAATCAAATGCACATGTTCTGGAAAGGGAAAGCTTTAGAAGTTAGAGTTGCTCCTCTCAAGTCTACTGAGTATAGTCAACTCTTGCCTGGATCAATGACCAGTCTTCCTTGATGCAGGTTTGATATAAAATGACACACATATATGGAGGAGATAGGTCAATGAACAACCCAGTTATTTTTCTGTATCATCCCAAAATGCACAACCTTTCAGAGCTGAGCTATAACTTATGTTACCCACTAGAAGTGAGCCAAGGTCAGAAGATCAAGAGAACTCTCCTATTTTTCCTATATTAACCTTACCTCCCCTCCCCAGTTAAATATTTGTCAACCTCAACAAATCAACTATGATGCATTAGGTACATTTATCCATATTCTAGAAAGTTCTCTGGGGAGTTTCAGGAGGCACAAACACCATCCTTTCATGTATCTTCCCCCAAGTAGGAAGGAGGTGAAATCCTCTGCTGAGGGGAAGTGGAAGGAAGAAGTGTTGAAATATAAAAAAGAGAGAATATGGTTTGTAATAGCTGCTGAAGTGTGAAAAAGTTGTCATTTGTCTTTTCTAAGGTCAAATTAGATGACCAAGACCAAGGTCCCCTGACTCAAAATCCATTTCTTTTTCTTTTAAGTTGCACTTTCAAAAAATTCTTGAAACACTGCAACCAAGATAGGAACTCTGGGAAAAGAGCCTTCAAAACACTCAAGAAAATATAGATTAAAGTCTCATGGGTTGAAGAGAGATGTCAGGAAGGAGATGCTGAGTTATCTGTGGACTGGGAGCATCATTGTTGCGGGCCTGAGGAATATCTCTGGAAGTCACAGTTAACACAGGAGAAATTGACATGGGGATTGAATATTCCTGCTTTGTATTTTTACGAGGACAGAAGTATGGGTAAAGGGCTTTTCCATGGAAACTGCAGTTAGTGAATGTGTAGATATGTGATCTTGAAGTCACATTAAAGAAGGAAACTTCCATGGTCTTAAAATTTAGGAAAACTCCTATTCTATGGGGCTTTACTGAGAGAGTGAGTGCAGTTCTAGTGGGGTTGAATATAAAATACTCATATTCATTCCACACCCCCAAAACCCAGTAGCCATTGTCAGGGGAGAATGTGATTTCACTTTCCTTCCTGTTCACACTATCCAAACATACTCCCAGGTACCATTTTTTCATCTCCCCAACCTCCACCTCCCAATAATGTTGATCTGAGGAAAAACTCTGTGAGGCCACCACACATGGAAACTTAAATCTTTTCTCAGTGTGAAGCACTGGAAGCTCTCTGTCTTGAAAGGTCACCGACTTCTCATCTTCAGATACATGGAGTTTGGGATGAGCAGTGTCTGGATCAAGAGTAACTTCCGCTGGAAGGAGAAAGAAAGAAAATAAGCAGGGAAGAAATGAGAATAATAGAAGAAAAGCAAGTTGGATAAGAAGAGGGTAAATGAGAGACAGAGAGACACAGAGAAGCAGAGATGTGATGGTAAGAGAAAAGTAAAGAATACAGCAAGAGAAGTAAAAGAGAGAAAGTATAAGAAGAGAAACCAGGGGAGGGGAAAGAAGAGAGAAAGAGATGAGAAGAAGAGGACTTTTCCAATTGAGGCTGAGTGATATTGGTCTCATGTTAGTTCTGACTGTTTCCTCCCACCAGATTTTTCTCCTGCCTTATACCTTGTGATTGTTATGTATTTGAAAACATATACACAAATCGACCCATAGATGTTATTGACTGTGTTCAACTTCCCTAAAATTAAATCTTGTTAAGTATTATAGGATAATTAAAACTTGAGGACTCATCTACAACTAATTTCTTCATGAAGACATTATGGAAAGTAGGAGAGAAAGAAAATACAGGCCAAGAACAACTTCTGTGAGAAAAGAAACCTGATTCAAAACAGGGACCACATAGCTCAGGGGTTTTTAAGCTTTGGTAGACTAGTGAATCCTATGGATCCCTTCTCAGAATATTTTTTTAAATGTGTGAAATAAAATCTAGTGTTACAAAATAATTTATATTGAAATAATAATTAATACATTAAAAATACAATTTAATGGGCGGTAGGTTAAAAACTTTTACTGCCAATACAACACTTATTTCAAAAGCCTGTATGAAAGATGTTATAGAAACTTGTTTCTTTGAGAGCATAGAAGTCAGAAGTTAAAATTATAATTGACATTGTATGAGATGGTTCTCTCTATAGAATCAGAGAGAATATGTTCTTTAATTTTTAATTTGTGAGATCTGTGGAGATAAATTATGGGAGAAACAAAAAGAAAGGTGAGAAACTTTTTTCTTTGTAGGACCACCAGTTCTTGTTTTATGAAGGAACATAAAAATAATTTTTATCAGTATTGAGTCTGGAGACACTATTCAAAGTGATGGCATGAGAGGTGCTGAAGAGGTTGCATTTCTGGCATTACCAGAGAGAATTAGATAGGAAAGGGAGACAAATGATGGGGAGGGTTTCTTTCTTGAAGGAAACATTTTAACCTTTATCCTAGGAAGAATATAAAGACTTTTTTTCGATTTTTCTCTGTTTTCCCATGTCATTTTATTTGGTATTTTAAATAAGTTATGTAGGACTATGTTCTCAGAAATGAAGAGAACTCATCTACCATTAGATTGTTGGTATGTGATGATTCTATCTGTGATATTTATCACAGCTGATATATTGCAAATAATTATATCTATGTTTTATTATTGATTCCACTATTAACAGATTGTATATTCAGTAATTTTAAAATAAATGTAATCTTGTATATACAGAAATATAAACATCTGCTTATGGAAAAAGGTGTTTCTCCATATTATTAAATAATATCTAATAATCTGAGGTGAAGCCTCAAAATTTATTTTTTTTCTATTCTGTTTTTTTTTGGAGGGGGAAGGGTAAGACAACTGGGGTTAAGTGACTTGCCCAAGGTCGCACAGCTAGATGTCAGGTGTCTGAGGCCAGATTTAAACTCAGGTCTTCCTGACTCCAGGAATTCACCTTGCTACCTAGGTGCCCTGAAGTCTCAAACATTGATGACAAAGAGGATATAATGTTATCAATTAATTACAAAATGTACAAATATACTCCTGAATTACCCTATAACTTCAGATGATAATGACATTAATAAACATTTCATTCCTTAATGCAACACAGCTTTCTTCTACTGTCCTCTTCTAACTGAAATAAAGTCTTTGATTTCACCTCCGAACTAGCCCCATATCACATTTACTCTACTGACCATTTCCCAAAAATGAAGGCTTAGGAAACCAGTATCAACATTCCTCCAAACTGTTTCTTTAGAGTCAGGGATAAAAGAAGAGTAAGTAGGAAGAGAACAAGAGATGTGTTTGGGGTGGGAAGAGAAGAAAATGAAAACAAAAACAAAAACAAAAACAAAAAACTCAAACCACCACCACCCAGTTTCAGTTACCTGAATGTTCAGTGGCTTCAATCCATTCTGAAAACAGAGAGCTAAATGTTATTTCTGGAACCAGGGGCAAGGAAAGACAAATAAGGGAATGGGACTTGTGACTAGAGGGGAGATGAACATATGATATGTGGGGAAGTTGTTCTCTTACCTGCCTCTTTTGTTTTTCTCTCTGAGTCTAAAAAATAATGAATCAGAGGTGAGATAATATTGAGAAATAGTCTCCCCAAAAGAAACTTGGTACAAAATAATAAAACTTACCCAGCTTTTTCTTAATTTTCTCTAAAAATAAAGAGAAACAGGAAGCTATGAGTGAAACATGACTTGGGTACATCAAGATTTGAAGAAAGGGGAAATATTTTAAGGAAACCAAATCCAATGGCAAGAAGTAAAATAATTTCTGAGAATGGGTCTATCCCAGAAACCATTTCCCCAGTGGTGGTTGGGTCCCAAAGACAAAAACAAAATGAATAAAAGAAGTACATTCCAGTAGTGAAAAGTCACTAAGAGTTTTGCAATACTCCCCTCCCCCATTCATTCCACTTACCTTGATCATAATAGGTAAAAATGAGAAAACCAAAGGCAGCCAAGGTGAGAAACATCACCATAAGGAAAACATAGCTCCAGGTGGAGGACTGGAAGAACTGATCTATAAGATACCAACATAAAACCCCAGGTCAAATCAGAATTGCTCTCAATATTTTGTCCTGAGAAAATTATTGCTAATAAGGACAATCAAGATAATGATGCTAACAATAAAAATGCTGATATGTCCTGAATTATTACAAATAAGGCATTCAGTGATGGCATGGTGTGGTGGGAAGAGGAGTCAGAACATCAAAGGAGCATAGATTTACTGCTTCTGGGATCTTATCAAGAACTGTTCCAACTATTCTGAAGAGCAATTTGAAAATACGCCCAAAGGACTATCAAAGTGGACATATCCTTTGACTCAGCAATACCACTACTAGGTTGGTATCTAGAAGAGATCAAAGAAAATGCAAAGTGATTTATATGCACAAAAATATTTATAGAAGCTCTTTTTGTGGTGGCAAAAAATTAGAAATTGAAGGTGATGCTCATATTTGGGAATGACTAAATTAGTTGTAGTATATATAGTGGAGCACTATTGTGCTATAGTAAATAACAAGGGATTATTGTGTTTCAGAAATATTTCAGAAACCATTGGATTTCAGAAATACCTGTAAAAACTTATATAAAATGATTATGCAAAGTTAAGTAAACAAAGCTAGGAGAACACTACACAGTAATAGCAATATTGTAACAATTATGAACTGTGAGAGACTTTACTATTCTGACCAATGATTCATAATTCCAAAGGACTCATGGTGAAAATTATAATTCCCCTTCAAAGAGAGAACTAATGAACCCTGAATGAAGATTGAAGCATACGTTTTTCACTTTGTTTCTTTGGCTTTTTATTTTTGTAACATGGTAAATGTAGAAATATATTAGGTATGACTTTATATGTATAATGAATATCATATTACTTCCCTTCCCAGTGGGTAAGGGAGAAGCAGGAGGGAGGGAGAGAATTTGAAACTCAAAATGAAAAAAAAATGAATGTTAAATTAAAAAGTGAAAAAAAATGACTGATGCCATCTTTTCCACCAATGAGGAAACTGAGGCACAGAGAAGATAAGTGACTTTCTCAATTATCTAAGGTGGAATTTGAATCTAAGTCTTCTGGACTGCAAATCCAATATCCTTTCTACTCCACCATGGAATGCCATCACTTTTCTTTACTGGTTATTGTTTACTTGGCCCTCTGTTTTCTTTGTAAATGAAGGATTGGACTACATACCTAAAATTATAGATTAAATGATCAAAATCCAGAACTGAATATGAAATTATACTTCATCTAATCAAATCCTCTCATTTGGTAGTTAACCCAAAGAGATGAAAAGAATTTGACCAATGTCACAATCATAGTTAAGTGTAAGAGTTGAGATTTGAATTCTAATCATGTGACTGCGAGTCTAGTACTCTTTTTTTTAATCAAATGCTTTATTAACTTCTATATTCCATCATTCATTTCTGCAAGATTTTGAGTCACAAATTTTCTCTCTGTTTTTCCCCTACCCACGCCCCCAAAATAGTGATTCCACTGTATATCCCCTCCTCCAATCTGCTCTCTCCCATATCTTCTCCCATACTCCCTTTGACTTTCCAGTAGGGCATGGTGGATCTCTATGACCCAGTGCCTGTATGTCTTATTTCCCAGTTACATGTAAAATGATATTAATAATAGTACACACACACACACACACACACACACACACACACACACATACACACACACATATAACATTTGATTTTAAAATTTTGAATTCCAGATTCTTTCCCTTCCTTCCTTGTCACCCACCCTTACTGGGAAGATACGCAATTCAGTATAGGTTGTACATGTGTAGCTATGCAAAACATTTCCATAGTGGATATATTGTAAAAGACTGACTATATTTCCCTCCCTCCTATCCCACCTCTCGCTTGTTCTATTCTCTACTTTGATCCTGTCCCTTTTCAAAAGCAGGTGCTTCCAACTTCCCTCCCCCCCAGCCTGCTCTCTCTTCTATCATCCCCATCTCATCCACTTCCCCCCTACTGTCCTGTAGGGTGAGATACCCTATTGAGTGTGTAAGTCATTCCCTCCTTAAGACAAATTCAAGAGAATAAGGTTGACCAATTTCCTTTTGCTTTCCTGTTCTTCCCCTCCATTGTAATCATTTTCCCTTGCATCTTCTATATGAAGTTTACCCCATTCTGTCTCTCCCCATATCCTCTCATTAGATTCCTCTCTAACCTCTTAATATCACCTTTTAACTATCATCCCTTCCTATTAAATTGGTCCTGTGCCCTCTATCTATATATACCTGTACACATATATACACACATTCACATATGTATTCATATGCCCATATAACATCCTATATAGACATATATATGTATGTGTATATGAATATATATGTATGTATGTATATATGTGTATGTATATGTGTGAGTGTGTGTGTGTATACACATACATACATACACACACATTTCTATTTCCTTCAAGTATTCTCATACTAAGAAAAGTTTCATCAGTTACAATTATCATTTTTCCTTGTAGGGATATAAATATTTCAACTTTGATACATTCCTTATGATTTCCCTGTTTACCTTCTCATGTTTCTCTTGCTTCTTGTATCTGAATGTCAAATTTTCTATTCAACTCTGGTTGTTTCATCAAGAATGCTTGAAAACCCTCTATTCTACTGAATAATTATATTTTCCCCTGAAACATGATGCTCAGTTTTACTGGGTAGGTGATTCTTGGTTTTAATCCCAGCTCCTTTAACCTCCAGAATATCATATTCCAAGCCCTTCAATTCCTCAGTGTAGAAGCTGCCAGGTCCTGTGTTATCCTGATTGTGTTTCCACAATATTCAAATTGTTTCTTCTTGGCTCCTTTTAATATTTTCTCCTTGACCTGGGAATTCCGGAACCTGGCTATAATATTCCTAGGAGTTTTCTTTTTGGGATCTTTTTCAAGAGGTGATTGGTGAATTCTTTCAACCTCTATTTTGCCCTCAGATTTTAAAACATCAGGGCAAGTTTCTTGAGAATTTCTTGAAGGATGATTTCTAGGTTCTTTTTTCGATCATGGTTTTCAGGTAGTACAATAATTTTTTAAATTATCTCTCCTAGATCTATTTTCCAGGTCAGTGGTTTTTCCCATGAGATATTTCACATTGCTTTCTATTTATTCATTTGTTTGCATCTGATTCATAGTATCTTGATTTCTCATAAAGTCACTAGCTTCTATTTGCTCCAATCTAATTCTGAAGGAATGATTCTCTTCAGTGAGCTTTTGAGATTCTTTTTCCATATGGCAAATTATGCTTTTTCAGGCATTGTTCTCCTCATTGGGTTTTTGAGCCTCTTTTGAGTTAGTCTATTTTTTAAGGTGTCATTTTCTTCAGTCAGGTTGTTGACTCTCATTTCATAATTTTCTTGCATCATTCTTGTTTTTCTTTCCAATTTCCCTCCCCACTTCCCTTATTTGATTTTCAAAATCCTTCTTAAGGTCCTCTATGGCCTATGAACAGCTTGTATTTTTCTTGGAAGCTTTTGGTGCAGGAGTTCTGACTTCACTGTCTTCCTCCTATTCCATGCTTTGATTATCTTTGTCCCTAAAATAGGAGTGTAGAGTTGGGTTGCTCTGTTTACTTTGCTTCCCTTTTTTGTTCATTTTGCCACTTAATTACTTGACTTTTGGGCTTTTTGTCACAGTAGGACTTTGCTGCCAGACAGAGGAGCTTCATACCAAATGCTGGAGTTTTCTCGGTGGCCAAAGGTCTTAGTTGGGTGCCCTCTCTGAAGCCTCCACACTCTCTGGTCCCACACCCCAAGACCTCCACCCTAGACTGCAATCCAGATCCAAACAGGTTAAAGCAAGAGCTATTACCCCCTAAAGGCACTTGGTCCCCCTACAATCTGCAGGCCAGGAGCTGAAGCTACCATGTGGCTGGAGCTGTATGGCCACTGTGCCTCAGACACTTCTCATCTTGTCAGTGAAGGCCAACCACACTCCTTAAGTACTGGATCCGAAAATCCACACTGCACTGACCTCTTACTTTGTACCTTTAACATTCATGTGTTCTGGATTTTCTGCAATTGAAATTCTGTGAAATTCTGGAAACTGCCACAGCTGCTGGTCATCTGAAATCCCTCCAGTCAGCGACTGGTCAGGTCTGCCCTGTGGCTAAAACCTCCTGTTTGTGCAGGGCTGGGCTCAGCTTCCAGAGCACTGTGCTGGCCACTTCCTCTTAGCCTGCAGGGCTGTCCTCAGCAGGAGGTTAGTTTCTCTGTTTCATTTTGTGGGTTCTTTAGCTCCAGAGTTTCTTCAGAGTCACCTTTTATATAAATTGGAGGAGGTGGAAGCCGGAGACCCATGGAAGTCCTGTTTCTACTCTGCCATCTTGACTCTGCCCCTACCTAAGGTCCGTTCCTCAGATCCCTCGGTTCTGTGTTGAGCATGCATGGTCATTACCATTTTTGTCCAGTACTCTTTGTACTGAAATATAACCTGGTAAAATAGGTAGCCTTGTTATATTCTACTTTATATAGGAGGAAACTGAGGCAGAAGCCAGTTAACTATTCTCTCTGCTTGGAAACTAAGTGATGAGCTCAGTTGTTTCTAAGTACTTGGTACATTTTTGAACTCTCTAAAGTTCTAGAACCTCAGAAAGAAGTCTCTACCCCTGTGGTAGCCTTTGTTTTCTTTCTGAGACCAACTAAAAGTTACCAAGAAATATAGTTTCTTTCTATGCCATGCCACTAATTACTATGTTCTTTCCCTTCTGGTTCTCCTTCTTTTTCTCTCAATACCTGGAAATCCTTAGAGGGAGTCTCTGGTAAAGTCATGATCAACATTTCTTTTCCATAGATTGCAAAATTTCAAGTTGTAAGAGATATTATATATTTAATTATGTACTAGAATTCTCCCTGATGATGCCAGATACTTTTGGCAAACATGTCTCTCCATGTTTTATTTTTGCCTTGCTTGATATTAATAGTCAGAGATTCATCTAAGTTATCTTTTTTTTTGTTCCATTTTATAAGGAATCTTGTTTGACTCTCACATAGAATCAGTCCACACCTCACTGGAGAGTCTTTAAGGCAGTCTTTTGTTCTACCAGATCTATTGCTTTTATATGGTAAAAAAAAAAAAAAGAAAAGAAAAGAAAAGAAAAAATACACATATTGTGATCTTGTATTCACTACAATTTTAAGTAAATGTGACAGTAAAGATAAAGACTGTTGTTGGGAGAACTGGTCATACTTTCATCAATGAGGCTCCTGATGCAAATGTATATTTTGGACTAGACCCAGGACTTCATTGGTATGGAGTATTGCCATTAACAAAAGCTCCCTCTACTAATTCATACAATGCTAGAGAGTTGTCTTTGGTCATTAGGAGGGTAGCTTGCCCAAGGTCACAGAGCTTGATTCACATATTCTGGATCAGAGGTGGAAATCAAACCTTTGTTATCCTGACTCGAAGGCTGTCTCTATATCCTATAATCTTGCATAGCTGGCCCATTGGTATATATATATATATATATATATATATATATATATATATATATATATATATATATATACATACATACATATGCACATGCAACACATATTTTAAACATTGCGAAGAGACAATAATGCAGGCCCAGAAATGAATGAGAAGAAAATGTTGCTTGAATTGCCTTTAAGTATTTAACGCTATAACACTCATTAAATATCTAAAATTTATCATATTCTTCAACTTGTTTACTTCTTACTTACTTCTTTGAAATTCATGATAACTTAAGTTACATAATACAGAAGAGTTCTAAGAAATGGAACATTAGTGCTTCATGCTTGTAAAAGTGATGGTAATTAACAAATCCCTGTTGTTCTTATTAATACTTGGAGATGTGTAGATAAAAAGTTTGATACCAGAATTTAAGTTTCAAATCTCCATCCTTTTTGTAGTATCATCATGATATATTAACTTTGTCTAAAGTAAATAATTAAGATCCATTACAATTCTTTATTATTGAATTTATAAAAGTCAAGTTTTATGTAACTTTTAGAGCTTATTCTGCATGAAATATTATCTAAATATAACACTTCTTTTCAGATTAGTAAACAAATGTTTTCAGGACACAAAAAGTGTTGCTTAAATTACCTCTGGGAAATCCCATAATGCTTTTAATGATCCAAGCTTTTCCTGAAATAAAGGTCTATCCTTGGGGGCGGCTAGGTGGCGCAGTGAATAGAACACCAGCCTTGGAGTCGGGAGAACCTGAATTCAAATCCAGCCTCAAACACTTAACACACACCAAAAAACTATCCATGTGACCTTGGCCAAGTCACTTAACCCCAATTGCCCCCCCCACCAAAAAAAGCAAAAAAAAAAGGTCTATCCTTTTATCAACAATATTCTGCTGGCATTGCTATGTGACTCTATGTCCTAAAATACCATGTTCAAGAAATAATAATGGGGGATTAGGGCATAGATTAGGTAGTAGTGTAGTGTTTCATAAACCCAAAGATCCAAGGTTGCAAGACAAGAATTCACTATTTGACAAAAAACTGCTTGAGAAAAGTGGAAAATAATTTGGCAGAAACTAGGTGGAGACCAACATCTTATACCATAAGGTCCAAAGGGCTATGTGTTTTTTAACATAAAGGGTGATTCCATAAGCAAATTAGGAGAGCAAGGAGTGGTTTACTCATCAGATCTATGGAGAGGTGAAGAATTTATGACCAAAAAAGAGATGGAGAATATTACAAGGTGTAAAATGGAATATTGTGATTATATTGTATTATATATTATATTAAAATTTTAAAAGGTTTTGTACAAGCCAAACCAATGCAACCAAGAAAGAAAGCAGGAAGTTGGGAAAAAAAAAAACTTTTTTTTTCAAATGTCTCTGATTAAGGCCTCATTTCTAAAAGATATAAAGAACTGAGTCGGGGTGGCTAGGTGGCGAAGTGAGTAAAGCGCTGGCCCTGGAGTCAGAAGGACCTGAGTTCGGATCCGGCCTCAGACACTTAACACACACAAACAAAAACCTAGCCATGTAACCTTGGGCAAGTTACTTAACCCCAACTGCCCTCCAAAAAGCCAAAAAAAAAAAACTGAGTCAAATTTATAAGAATACAAGTCATTCCTCAATTTATAAATGGTCAAAGGATATGAACAGCCAATTTTCAAATGAAGAAATGAAAGCTATCTAAAGTCTTATAAAAATGCTCTAAATCACAATTGATTAGAGAAATGCAAATTAGGAGAACTCTGAGATACTACCTCACATCTATCAGATTGGCTAATGTAAGAGAAAAGACAAATGCTGAATGTTTGAGAGGATGAGGGAAAATTGATAAACTAATGCATTGTTGGTAGTGTTGTGAACTGATTCACACATTCTTCAGAGCAATTTTGAACTATGCCTAAAACACTATGAGACTGTGTGTACCCTTTGATCCAGAAATACCACTACTAGGTCTATGTCCCAAAGAGAAAAAGGAATGGGGGGAGGACCTATTTGTGTAAAAATATGTGTAGCGACTCTTTTTGTGGTAGTAAAGAATTGTAAATTAAAGGGATGTCCATCAATTGAGGAATAGCTGAACAAATTGTGTAAAGGAAAATTCTTGTGCTGTAATGATGAGTTGGCTGATTTCAGAAAAAAACTGGAAAGGCTTATATAGACTGATGTAGTGAATTGAGCAGGACTAGGAGAAGATTGTACAGAGTAACAGCAATATTATACAATGAACAACTGTGAATGACTTAACTATTCTCAGTAATGCAATGATCCAAGACAGTTCCAAAGGACTCATGATGAAAAATACTATTCACCTCCAGAGAAAGAACTTATGGAGTCTGAATGCAGATTGAAGCATACTAATTTTCATTTTATTTTTTTCAGAGGGTTTTTTTTTTTTGGTCTTCTTTCACACTATGACTAATGGAAATATGTTTTGTATGGTTGCATACATATAAACCAAGTCACATGCTTCTTTTCTAAAAAGGGGTGAGGAGAGAGAGGGAGGGAAAAAATTTGCAGCTCCAAATTAAAAGTAATAATTGTTAAAATTGTTTATACATGTAATTTGGAAAAATGGCTATTTAAAAAATTTAATGCCATGTTTTATGAAGAAAACAAATTGAAGGCCACCCAAAGGGTGATAGAGAGATATAGTAGGGGAAAGTAGGGTCTAATGCATGATAGAGAGATACATTACATGTATATATTTATATCCATATCTATATCTATGTCTATATGTATATCTGTTTTTGGAGACAGAGTCTCTGATGAATTTGCAAAGGCTTCTCCTGTGCCCCAAATCAATAATTATAAACCTTAAGTCTTTAATCTTCTCAGTTTTTTTGACTTGGGTTGCTTTACCCCCTTCTTAGGCAGTCTGGATTTCTTTGTGGTCCTACCTGGGAGGCTTACCATATAAGTGCCAGATTCAAAGCGCACACATAATTGGCTTTTACCTGGCTACAACACAGAATTTCTTTCTGAACTCAAGTGATCCACTAGCCTCAAGCTCCCCAGCCTTAGGAATTACATAAATGTGTCAACATCTCTAGCCCAAACAAGAGTTGTGGAAAAGAATTACAATGTTGTAAGAGTGAGGAATATTAATTCTCAGAGATCTAGTGGAAAAACCCTACAATCTTTGATAAACTCCTTGTTTAAGATTCATACACAGACATAGACATAGACAAGATTCCCAAAAGATGAGATGGTATTGATTGTATGTGATCTGTGCTATTGGAGAGAGTTAGCAATACCAGTGAGTTCAAAGTTCCATCAAAATGTTGGGGCATATGTGTTTGATTTATATTCATTGTACTCTTTTGAATGGAATATAGCATAATACATTTTTGCCCAACTTCATCCTCTTCCCTTCTTAGTAAATTTCTCTGATCATGATGACAGAACTACAAATGTTTTATAATTAATCTTTCTTTTACAAATCCTGGCAACACCAAGCCTACTATGATGAGGCTACAGGTTTAAAAGACCTAGTTATGTGTATTTTTACCCATCTCAACTAGGCAGCTAGGTGTTAGCTGGCCCAAAAGTGAAGACCTGAGTACAAATTTATCCTTAATCACCTACCAACTGTTTGATGCTGGGTAAGTCACTTAACCTCTGTCTTTCTTCATTTCCTCAACTGGAAAATGGGGATGACAATAGTACTGAGCTTCAAGAATTGTTCTGAAGATCAAACAAGTTAATATTTGTAAATTAGCATATAATAGGCACTTAATAAGTATTTCCTTCTTTCTTTCCTTCCTTTATTCCCTCCATCCTTCCTCTCCTTCCCTTTCTTCTTCCCTTCCTTCATTCTATTCCTTCCTTCTTCCTTTCTTTCCTTCTTTCCTTCCTTCCTTAACTTGCTAATCTATATAACTAGACAAATACGTTTTCAGACTGGCCATCTCTTTTATTCATTGATTTAATAGTTGTATGTATTTATGTATAAGATTAGGTCCTTACAATTTCACATTATTTCTGTCTAAAGAACTCTCCTTCCTTCCATGATGTTAAGATGACATATATCCTCAAAGGGGAGAAATTATAAAAAATGTAAATTGCTTTATTTCTTATGTGTTCATAATTTAGTATTAAACCTTATTTTGAGAAAGGTAAAAACATCAACCCATTTATTTACCTTTGAAAGCTAGAATACATATGGTTGGCATCCCAAAGTTTTCCAAAGGACAAACAATATATTTAAATGACTCTTGATGGCTCAAACCATGTCAGTGGTCTTAGAAAGTGTGCTTTTGTGCCAGCAAAAATGATGACAAAAGACCAAGTAAATATAATAATACTAAATGATGTGTTTTAGATTTGATACTGGTGGTAATAAAAATGATATTGAAAAGGTGGAACAAGATATTAAATTTCCTCCAGAAGGCACATTTGACTATCTACAAATTAATTTCATACAAATGCCCATATACATGGGCTTTCTATATGTTTTAGTAATTATCTATAAATTCTCAAGTTTGATTGAGTCTTTCACATTCAGAATTGCTTTAATAGTTCTGTAGAATCTTTTAAATCATGGTTTATTTGTTGTTTTTTGATATTCTTTTCTGTTTGAGGACTGTAAAAAAGTACTAAGTGATAGAAGGACATATTTTACATGTCAGGTCATGAAAGTTTTGTTTGTTTATGTATTTGTTTCTTAAAGAAATTTTCTAACCCACAAACTTCATTGTTTGTTTCCTTTGTAGGATTCAGAGAAAGTAGAAAGAACATATAGTCTATGAACATTGGAACTCTCAAAACTTTCAGAAGAGTTATAGGTACCCTAAACTCATATTCTTCCTCTGGCCCTGGTGTCTATGTTAAATACTGTGAGAAACAGCCTACAGAGTTCTGTTTCTGCAAAAATATACAACAGCATATTTACTGGAATAGGACAAAGATCAAGTTGTAAAACCATAAAGATAGTCATAGGTAAAATGATTAGTTGAAGCAGAAACTATTCAGGAACTAGACTGACTGAAACCAGACTTGTGGTTAAACCACAGTATTATAATAAATGGACATGGAGAATAAGGGGAGGGGAAATGGTTTGATAAAATTGTATAAAATTGATTGCTAAACTCTGTTGGGGTGTGCCTATTTGCAGGACACCCAACTTGTAAACTTGTATTAAAGCTTTGTCAGTGAGTGGTGTTCTTTTTAGAGTGAGGACTTTTCTCACAACACAATAAGACTTTTACCCCATGAGATAATTATTGTAAGTCCAATCTGATTAGGCTTTGTTAGATCTTGTCAATAGAGGTTTTGAGCAGTGATACGTAAGGAACCACTGCTTGGGCAGTGCAAGACTTGGAATATAGCAAGTAAATCTGCTAGGAAAAAAATAACAACAACAACAAAAATAACCTCTATAAATTTGCTCCAGAAATAAGGTGGGAAAGTATATCCAAAGGTAAGTAAAACAGCCAAAACTGACGATTTGTTGTCAGTGGTTTAGGAGAGTCACCTTTGATTCATATTTGAAAGGAAATACATTTCCCAGAAGCAGACAACATCATGAGCTAGGCAGTTAAGCCAAAGATGATGGCACAAGATACTTGCTGCCTAAATGGATGTTAATATACCTGATTATACAAGAGTAGTTATTGTCTATTGTCTCTTACAATGCCATGACCTTTTTTGGAAAGGAACGGAGGGGCCAGATTCAAGAACAAAATATAAGTATAAATCCATATTCTTTTTATCCTACTTCCTTGTAAAATTATTGGTAATGCCCCAAAGAAAAATTCTGCTTTTGAGATACAGAATCCGACATATAAGTATGGATATTTTTTGCCAAACATTTACTACTGATCAAAGTAATAGCTTCAGAAGGATAAAGAATATTTTTTATTATGACCTTTCATTCTTGCTAAGAGGTTTAAACTTGCTTTTTTATACTCTCCTAATTTATTTCTCTTTTTTTTTACAAATGCTTTATTAACTTCTGCTTTACATCATTCATTTCCACCAGCTTTTTAGTTACAATTATTCCCCCCCCCCGTTTTTCCCCTACCCACCCTCCCAGAATAGCAGTCCCACAAGATATCGCTTCCTCCAATCTGCTCTCTCCCATATCTTCTCCCATACCCCCTTCGACTTTTCCATTAGAGGAAAGTGAATGCCTGCACATCTTATCTCTCAATTACAAGCAAGAGAGTATTAATAATAGTATTTATATATATTTGAAACATTTAATTTTAAGACCTCGAATTTCAGATCCATTCCCTTCCTCCCTTGTCACCCATTCCCTCTGGGAAGATAAGTAATTCAGTATATGTTGTACATGTCTAGCTATGCAAATCATTACCATAGTAGATATATTGTACAAGGCTGCTTATAATTCCCTCCCACTCATCCCACCCCCCACCTGGTCCATTCCCTACTTGATCTTGTCCCTCTTCTATAGTGGGTACTTCCAACCTCCCCTCCCCCCATCCATCATCCCTCCTTTCATCCCCCTTGCCCCTATTCTGAT
The DNA here is from genome assembly GCA_011680675.1 of Gymnobelideus leadbeateri. Lineage (NCBI taxonomy): Eukaryota > Metazoa > Chordata > Mammalia > Diprotodontia > Petauridae > Gymnobelideus > Gymnobelideus leadbeateri. The sequence continues at coordinate 32,026 of WOXC01002830.1, forward strand.
GCAGGTTGAGATATCCCATTAATATGTATGTCATTCTCTCCCTGAACCAAATTCAATGAGAATGTGGTTTTGCCTTTTTGCCTTCCTATTCTTCCCCTCCCTTGCAGCCACTTCCCCTTGGTTCTTCTACATGAGATAGTTTACCCTACCCTGTTTCTCCCCATCTCCTCTTGCCACTTTCCTCTCTCACCTCATATTTTCACCCCTTGAGTATACTCCCTTCCCAACAAATTCCACCTGTGCCCTCTATCCATATATAACTGTAAACATATATACACACATTCACATATGTATTCATGTGACCATATACCCTTCTTCCATTATTTTCATATTGAGAAAGATTTCATCAGTCACAGTTTTTGTTTTTCCATATAGGAATGTAAATAGTTCAAGTTTGATAAGTTCCTTTTGATTTCTTTTCCCTGATTACCTTCTCAGGCATCTCTTGCTTCTTGTGTCTGGATGTCAAATTTTCTATTCAACTCTGGTTTTTTACTCAAGAATGCTTGAAAGTCCTCTATTCCACTGAATGACCATATTTTCCCCTGAAACAAAATACTCAGTTTTGCTGGGTAGGTGACCCTTGGGTTCATTCCCAGCTCTTTTGCCCTCTGGAATATCATATTCCATGCCCTTCAATCCCTCAGTGTAGAAGCTACCAGGTCCTGGGCTATTCTGATTGTGTTTCCACAATATTGAAATTGTTTCTTCCTGGCTGCTTGGAGCATTTTCTCCTTGATCTGGGGATTCTGGAACCTGGCTGTAATATTCCTTGGAGTTTTCTTTTTGTGATCTTTTTCAGGAGGTGATCAGTGGATTCTTTCAACCTCTACTTTGCCCTCTGGGTCTAAAACATCAGGGCAATTTTCCTTGAGAATTTCTTGAAGGATGATTTCTAGGTTCTTTCTTTGATCGTGGCTTTAGGGTAGTCCAATAATTTTTAAATTGTCTCTCCTGGTTCTATTTTCCAGGTCAGTGGTTTTTCCCATGAGATATTTCACATTGCCTTCTAACTTCAACACTATCATAAGTCTCATTGTATTAAGTTCCTATTTTGCTATGCAATCAACTGCCTTAATGTAATATTAACAAGGTCTAATATAATATAATGAGAAAGAAATATAATGTAATAATAATATGTAACATAACACGAATAATAACCACTGATTCTCTTAAAAAATGATTGTTAAGAAAACTGCCAGAAAACAAGAGGAAGCAAAGGAATTTAAAAACTTAATGAAATATAGACATTGGGCAGTCCAGATTTAGTGATATTTCTGAAGAAGTATCAAAGAGTGGAACTATGGGGAAAAATAAGAACTATGATTACTTTGGAACATCTTGATGGACTAATCAATCCCTTTGTCTGAACTAATAATAGAAAGTCCCCAACCCCTACTGAAGGAGAAATAATGTATAACAAAGCATGCATGGAGACAGTAACGACTCAATGTCTTTGGATAAAAAAACTCCTCAATTTTGCCTATGAGAACTTTTTCATAATTGCAAATGCATTTGGTTACTACCCTCTTATCCCTAGCCTTTGAATAGAGGGTGTTATCTTACAAAAAATCCTGAAAGTTACATTCCAAGTATACTCCCATTTTATTCCTTGAGTAATCTCTCTATCTTCCCTTCCGCCTGCTGTGAAGTGCTTTACTTATATACCCTACATTGGCACACAATGCTACTGATTGAATGTGTACTTTACAAGTATGTAAAAATTCTACAAAACAAATCCATACCCTAAGAAATTGAAGTCTCTATCAGCAAGAACCGCATTCCTTAGCATGCTAAAAATATGTGTTTGCTTTCAGCTGGCCTCCTACATTTGATATGCAGTCATTAGACTTCCACTTACCTGTATACCTCTGTTAAGAGGTCACACTTTTTTAGTTCAGATAATTCCCAAACAGATCAATTGGGAAAGCAGTTTGTAATTATGCTAATAAAATGAGTACAATGTTCATATGCTAATAAAATGAGTACAATGTTCATATTCCTTGATCTAGAGATCTTACTACTAGGAATATAGCCCTAGGAAGTAAAAGTGAGAAATAAATAAAATAAATAAATAAAAAATAAATCAATAAATTTCTATTATTAGTTCAGACAAAGGGATTGATTAGTCCATCAAGATGTTGCAAAGTAATCATAGTTCTTATTTTTCCCCATAGTTCCACTCTTTGATACTTCTTCATAAATATCACTAAATCTAAATAAATATTGCACCAAAATATTCACAGTTGCAATTTTTTTGTGATAGCAAGTAGGTGAAAATAATTTCATCTCTTTAGTAGTAACTTGCCCTGGGAAATTTTAATCTATGTGATATTATTTTTCTTGAATTTAAATCCTTTGAAATCTCTTCCTCAAGTAATAAGAATTTACATAATTCAATCTATTATAGGCCTTAAAGTATGAAATGATTTTGAAAGCCATTTGACAAAGTGAAATGAAGATAGTCAGAAAGCTTGTCCTAATTGACTGAGAGATTTGATCATTCTCTCTGGGTCCTATATAAAAGTATCTAGCTAGCTATAATAAAAGAATTCCAGAAATAGAACAAGTGTGGTTTTCCAGCAATGTGTGAGTAGAAATTGCCTGAGGTGAAAAGGAGAAAGCTCTGCCATGACGACTTTAGCTTTGGCCCGGTATCCTTCTTTCTCACCCCTTTTGGTTAAGAGAGCACTATGAAAGTTTTAAAGCATCAAGAGGATTCATTTTCATCCTACCATTATTCCTCTGGGACAGTATTGTGTGGTGGCAATGTTACAGACTTTTGCAAGCATGTTTTATATGACTTATCCTTACTATGCCACCTTAATTAAGGTCTCTTTCTAAAAGTTCTTTAGAATGGCTGACTAAATTGATGTTCAACTGATGATATTGGAGGAAAGCACATTTGTTTATCCTCAAGTCATAGCATAGAGTATAACCTCCAAAGCTTAGAACCTGAGGGGTACATACGCATTGCCCTAGGGCATAAACTTTGTCTGTGAAAATGGGAGTTATGAGAAGGATACTCAGAGTTTCTATGGGCTACATTGAAAATACATGTCACATTATACTTATCTTTGCTTTCCTCTCTCATAAATTCTGGGATGTAGTTGTCACTTCCCCCTAAAATTTCCCTCTTTCTCATCCCAGCAACCAGCTGATGCTAATTACAGTATTAATTCCTTTCATTGATCATAAAATGAATTGCTTCGCAACAATTGCTTCATTGCCTATGTAAAGTAGTCATATATTTGACAAACAAAATGTTGGTACTCACCTTCACACCTTTTGTGACTATATGCTTTTGAATGTATTCCCCCTATGCCTTTATTTTTTTTTCAAAAGGACACAAATCCACAAATCTAAGACTAAAATATTCTACCAAGTCGTTCAAGCACTTAGCCCTTCTATTTCTTTCCTCTCAACTCTACTCACCTGCTACCTGCACTCTGGATTCCTTCTCTTGTTTGAGGGCAAAGTTCAGGACTGAACACAAGATATTCTTATTTGAATGTTGTTTTATAATAAGATTTGTTTCTATGAAAAAGAGTCCATGATCATCTTGGACTACTGTGTAGTTTGATGACAAACACTGTCCTGGATCCTGTCTCCATTTTACATTTGGCTGAGGCCACCACCCAGCAGATTGACACACCAACAAGATGCCTCCATCTCTATATCCCTCAAGAGAGATAAGAGGGGTTGACCCCAGAGCTGTAGAGAATAGGAAATAAAGTTAAACCAAAAATCGTAACTCAGAGATATTCATAAACAGAGCTTGTCTATCCCTTAGCTAGTTTGTAGATTTGTATCTGTCTCTCTTTATCAAAGAGTATGAAGCATGGCCCCTTTAGTAGCATGTTCTAGCTAACTGACCTTAAATATAGAAAGTGAGGATATCACATCATTGAAAAGGTAGCTTACCTGCTACTTGTAGGTCCCAAGTATACTGCTGGTAGAAGGTTTGGGAGCTAAACCAGCACCCATATAATGCCTTGTCTGAAGGGCTTATGTTCTTAAGTTTTAAGGACACTCTCCCTTCTGTGATGGCATCTTCTACAAACTCGGTTCTTCCTTGATACTCCTGCATTTGCCTCTCATTTTTTTCTTTCCCATTCTTGTATAGAAACAACACAGAAGAGAATTGGTTCCTGAAGAATCTCACCTCCATGTCCTTCAAATTCATCTTGGGTAAGACGTGACATGAGAAAATTACATCTTCTCCCACCAATGCCTGAATAGGCTCATCTGGACCAATTACCTGAAACTGACCTGTAGGGATAACCAGAAAAGGTCTATTAGCCATGGACATTTGTCAATATAATGCAAAAAGCTTGAATTAGGTACAGAATGAAGGCTTTCATATTGCTCCTTCTCAATCTTCAACTGCTTCACCAAGGATAGAAACTTCTCCCTTTTCTACTGACACCAGAGAAGGGTCATGATGTTAGAATTATATGCTTATAATATAAAATTACAAAATATTAGTAATGAAAGGGTTTTAGAGGTTATCTAGTACAACCTTCTATCGTATGCCAGAATTACCTGTGCAATATTCCTTAGAGGTCATCATTCAGATCCTGTTTTTTTATTATCAATGACTGAAGACATCATTATGTTAAAAACAAACAACAACAATCCATCCCTTTCTACTTTTGCTCTAATTAGAAAACTATTCTTTATGTTGAATTAAAATAAAACTCCCTGAAACTTGTGCCATTGGTCCTATTTTTACCTTTTATAGCTTTTAAGTTTAATTCTACTTTCCTCTTTCTCATAGTAGCCCTTCAAATATTTTGAAAATATAAGTTAATCAGAAATCACGAAAGGTTTGTGATTCAGACCAATGGAGAAAATACTCACACCGATTCAATGACAAGTTCATTAAAGTGTAGAAGTATCTTGGGCACTGAGGGATTCTTTTTACTATCCTGATGCTTCTACCATATTTCATTAGAAGGCATAGGACTGATGCTCAGATGGATGAGGATATTAATGGAAATTAAGGATAGAAGATAAAATTACTTCTATCATTTTACTTGTTCTTCCCAGTCTTTGCACCAAGAAGGATGGACTAAAATATCAATAGGTAAATAAGATAAGTAAGGAGTAGAACTTACTTCACCTAACCCAGTTCAATGTTTCTTCACCTAAGCTCAAAAATTTACCCAAGCACAATGAGCTTAAAGTCATTGGGTCAATATTAGTTATCTCCCAGAATTCTGAAAAAGAAAAACTAGAGAATATGATTGAGACACCATGGTCCATGAAATCTGAAATAACATGGAAAATGGAACATGGGCACATATTTTCCAAATATCACTAAAAAAAGGAAAAGAGAAGTCTGCAAAATATAGGCTTGTGAACTCTTCAAGAGCTATTCTAGGTAAATTTGGATAAGTTCATCACTAAATTGTCCTATATGTCTCCAGACCCAAAGGAGTTTTACACACCTACTTCCCCAGATTTAAGCCTTGGATGCTTCTGTGGATATAGAGCAGGAGATCCTCTTAGAGATGGAGGTGAGCCCACACCAACAAAATTGAAGATCCTTGAAGTATGAATATATTCTATTTTTTTCTTACATTCATCAGCAATGATAAGGAACAATCTAAATTTATTTTCACCAGTGCTAAAGATAGTTTATTGTACAGGCAATGAACAAATATTTGTAAGGAAGGAAGGATGAAAGAGAGGAAAGTAAGAAAGAACCCAGGAGTATATTTTAATTGAGTCTTTCACTGATTTCAGCCAAGCAAGTGATCAAAATGACAGGAATTTCAAACACTATGCCAAGCTCGGGAGACATACTTGGTGACAAAGGTATATTTGAGTTCCTCTCAAATAATACAACAAGAACAGGCATGCTTATTTTGCCTTGTTTCTCTAGGGATGAAGATGGGTGGAATTGGTCCTAGTACAATAGCAGCAACTTGAATTTAGCTGGCTAGGATTGAGGTAACATCTAAAAATAGGAATCTAATTTAATTGGTTTTTAGTGGACTTCAAAGAACAAGTGTGTCATCTAAGGAGCTGAACTATTATGTCTATTACATAATCATTGCTCAGTGTTTGCCCAATTCAATTGAGCAGAAGAATAGAGAAGAAGGTAAAAAGAAGAGAGCATGGAAGAAACAGACTAATAGCAAGCAAAGAAGTACTTTGTACCTTTTTTCAGCTATTTAATTATTTAACACCTTGTTTCAGTTCAAGTTTCTTTTGAGTCTCGCCCTTGATTATATCAAACCTTTGTTAAGAAACAGGACTTGTGAAACCCACAGTGGGAGGGACTTGCTGAAGACAGGAACAGGAAGGTGCTAATGACCATATATAAGGAGAAGCCCAGGCTGGTAAAGAGCAGAAATGAGAAGAGAACACTTGTAGCAGAATTGAGGAGGAGAAAACTTGTGGTATCCTGGCACTCTCTTTGTCTGTTCTGTCTGCGCTAGTTTTTGTTTGTGATACTTTTTACAGAAGCCCTGGAACCTCACTGGAAGCCCTGAAAGAGGATTTTCTTGTTGTCTGTTTATAGAAGTCCTGGAGAAGGGTTTCAGAGGCCCTGGGACTGTACTGACAATTCGTGTTAAGTTCTCAGACTTTGTGGGTTTGTGTTGATTTCACAGGCAGAAAGTGAATTGATGATGGTTCCTGAAATGTTTATAAATGTTGTTTTGGCTCTGTTAAGCTTTGTCTTCTCAGAAACAGAAACTGGAAAGGACTTGAGGTGAACTAGACACTGAGCTCCAATGTGGAATGGGAATTGGACAAGGAGCTGGATGAGGAGCTGAGAGGTATCTACCTTTGAATCCAGGCGACAGTTGGATAGATTTAGGCAAGAGATGGGACCATGGAAAAAGAGCCATGGAATTTGAGAGTCAGCCTAGAGTCAAGATGAAAAGACCTCTTCTTGGGTACTTAATGCTGACTGAGATCACGATTTACTGTGACCTAGGGATGGAGAACTTTGACCTTTGTACTTTGTGTCCCTTAAGGAGGTTTGCTCCTTAAGGATGATTGCGTTAGGGACTTACTGAATGATTTCTTTTTTTTTTTAATTATGTGGCCACTTTAGTTAAAAGTATATGATCACTTTAGTGATAAGTTTTTATGTTATAACATTGTGAGTGCTGTATTTTGGTTTCTGTGGATGTTTTGCTTTAGTTTACTACTGAATAAATAGAGAGTTCAATATACTATGTGATCAGAACCTTGAAGCTGTTCACAGCAGCAGTCCTCTGGAAAGCTGCTCATGCTTGACTTTACACAGAGAGAGACTTACCTGATACCAATCCTATGAAACTAAGGATAGAGATGAAGAGGAGATGATACTCAAGTAGATGGAAGACTTGACTGGGGCACTGGAAAACTGGGACATTCAACATATCTATTCATTTGTTTATCAGAACCTGTAGCAAAATTCAAATGGATAACTTAGTAGAGTATATAGTGAGAAGTATGAGAGTTATCAGAAGTATGAACATAATTCCCTGATTCATGGTTAGGATGACCAGAATTCCATAACTACAGAGATATAGTGCCCTTGGGAATTTACATGGGGGAAACATTTTCCTGATCCTGATCACCACAGATGAAGAGCAACAACTGAAGGAGAGTTTTCTCCATTACAAGATTTAGTTGAGCAAATTTTTATGCCCAGTAGGACAGGAAGGGCAGAGTTGAGATGGATGATTCCTGAAGCCATGGCAGAGCAAAAAGCAGAAAAGAAAAATCAAAGATTAGTGACTACTCTGGAGCCACTTCCTAATTTTTTAGTCTCATGGTTTGATCTTTCCCTTCCATGCTTCCTGTTTTTTTGTCCTGTGACTGTAATGTAAAAGTGCTCCATTTGAGTGTGTGGAAAGACAGCTGAACTAGAAATTAGGTAACCTGTACAGTCGCAGATGAATTGCTTCAACTCTCTGATCATCTGTTTTTCATCTGTCATATGTGGGCTAGGTAACTCATAAAATCCTTTATAGATGAAATATTATAGAGTTCTGAAATTGATAAGAAGGGATTACCCATAAACAGTCCATGGACTATTAAAGTTCATAAGGACCGGTAATGTAGAAAAGTGGACTCTGTCTGCAGAGACAGTACCTGAGACATCAGAAACTAATAATCCAGACTCTAAGTGCTTGTTTTACTCCTCCTCTCCTATCCTTCCTGCTACAATGTGACCAATAATTGAACCTCTCTTGGGAGAGAGTACACAGGAACAGGGAAGGGAAGAAGAATCTCAGTCTATTCCCTTTCTTGGAAAAATCTCTGCATAAAGGTTGTGTAACTGTGGTGGGCAAAACAGAAGTGGAATAGAAAGGATTGCTTGATGGTGTTGGTAGAATTGGGGGCTATCTGTGGTTTTCAGGCCCTGGCAGTGTTGCTAGAGCCATGTCTGACTGACTTAGCACAATCACTCAGCATATAACAGAATGCCTGGCACATAGCAGGAGCTTAATGAATGTTCTGTGATTGATGATGTTCATAGACTCTCCAGAGTTGATTGTTAATTTTTCTTTTAAAATATTTTTATTGGGATGGCTAGGTGGTGCAGCACCAGCCCTGGAGTCAGGAGGACCTGAGTTCAAATATGGTCTCAGACACTTATTACTTACAAGCCATGTGACCTTGGGCAAGTTGCTTAACCCCAATTGCCCTCCTAAAAGCTAAAAAAAAAATATTCCTTTTGAACTTAAATACAAAAAGACAAAAAATTTCCATGTACACAGCAAAATATAAAAAAGAAGATTCAAAATAAAACCATGGATTTCCAATTCAGTATTTACTCTTTTTGGAGAAAACTTTATTTTCAAAGATAGCCTGCTTTTCTGCACTTCCTTCTAAGTTTTCTTTTGTTCTGTGTTGTGTACTTAAAAAAAATTCCCTACTTCCCCACCCTGCCCTAGAAAAGGCTACCATTACACACACACACACACACACACACACACACACACACAAATGCCATACTAAACATATTTGATATTTACCAGTTCTTTCTCTAGAGATGTTTAACATTTTCTGTCATAGATCCTGTATAATTGTTTTGAACTTTTAAAACACTCAAAATGACTTACTCATTCCAAGTTTTTCCTATAACAACTTACAACTGTTACTATAAGCAATGTTCTCTTGGTTGTGCTAATTTCACTCTTCATTATTTTGTACAAGTCTTTCCATGGTTTTTCTAAAAGGATTGAGCTCATCATTTCGAATAGCAGATTAGTATTTCATCACAATTATGCACCACAACTTCTTTGACAGGCATTGCCTCAATTTTCAGTTCTTTGCAACCACAAATAGAGCTGCTACAATTATTTTAGAGCATATTAATTCTTTTCCTTTCTCCCTCATCAGCTTGGGAAGGTTGTTGTGTTTATCCTTTGTTTTTGAAGGGGACCATGGTATCAGGGAAATGATGACATGACTTGCAGTTGACTTTGCTTTGATTGATAGAGGGCTATTGAAGGTCACCAGCCTCACTTTATCTTCCAGAGCCATCTGGTTCCAGGATAGAACCTGATAGAACCAGGATGACTGGAGATGGCCCAGGATGAAATGGGAGATGCTAATCCTTTTAGGCTAAGGCCTTTTTAGGTACTCACTTAGAGTGAGGTAAAGCCCATTCAATGAATAGGCCTCTTTAACAAATGAGTCAAGGGATGGCCACTTTAATTAGAAAAAAAGAAAAAAATCTGAGGGGAAGACCTCTCAGGGTTGCTATTCCAAAGAGAAATAGTTACCATTGACATTGACTTCAGGCCAAGAGGGCTCAAAATACAGACATCAAGTGGAGCTTGGGCAGAGACCTATTGTGGTACAAATTATGAGCTTCAGAATGAACTGGATTTAAGGTTTTGTGAAAGAAGAAAGAAAAGTAAGAGAAAGAAAGAAAGAGGAAGAAAGAAAAAGAGGAGAAAAGAAAAGAGAAAAAAAAGAAAAAAGGAAGGAAAAAAAAGAAAGAAATCTAGCTAGTATAACCCAAGTTAACTGGGCAGCTTCTGGTCATAAAATTTACCTTCCTTTGGAGAGGAGATGGAGAAGGAGTGGCAGAGGACAAAGTGAGTTACCCAACTAGATTCTTCAGCTTGGGAAACAGAACTAATAGAGGTATTGCTAGGTCAAAAATTATACAATTTCATAACCCTTTGGGCATGATTCTAGCTTGCTCTGCAAAATGGTTGGTTCACAGTACCACCAACAGTGAATTAGTGTCCCATGATTGTTAAACTTTCTCTGTGAACATTTAAACCTTAGAAATCAGCAAATACTCCAAATCACAGTTTGTTGTATTAGTTTATTGATTAGATAGGTTTAAGAAAATGATGGAAACAAATGTTCAACAACCTTATCATGTACCCAGTTTTTCTTGACCTCCCAGTAGCAAGTAGCATTGAAAAGTAAAGTAATAAATGAGAGTAAGAAATTTGCCACTTCCTGGGTAAGGAAAATAGTGAGGAAGAACACATATTGGCCATAGGCATAAAAGTCATCAAATCTCTTGTACCTTTATTTTATGTCACTCTAAATAGATTTTCTATTCATGCATTAGAGAAGGGAATATATTAAGTCAATGATAGAGGACCTAAACATAGTAGTACATAAACATAGGACTGAATATATTTGCTATAGAGAGTCTAAGTGAGGTTCAATTACTTAGAGAAGCATTCAATTCCAATAGGAGAGTGAGAGAAAGAATGCAACTTTGAGTCCTCCAATCTTATGTCTTTGATCTGTCTGGTATGAAAATGGAAAATTGCTTTTTTGAAAAATGAATTTAGTTAATTAATTAATTAAATTGTAAAAAAAAGGTTTAAAGTGAAAATAAAACTAGGTATTAGGTGTAACAAGATAAGACAATAGTCCGTGCCTATATTAATAGTTAGCAACTTTTAAATATGATTGAAAAATAAATTCCGCTGTCTGTTTTCCAATGAGATTATATAAATTTTAGATAATGACAATATTGGAACCTAGAGCCCTTCAGATATGATTTTGTCATTCTCTTTGCTTCAAAGAAGGTTGTCCCTACTCTCTCTTGAAGGAATGTATGTGTGGCAAAGAAGAGAGTGCTCACATTGCCTATGCTCTAGTGCTCAAATCCTGACTCTATGTCTCCTTAAGTATATCTGTCTCTTTCTGTGTCCTTATGTATAGGCATGGAAACAAATGCCAATCCATTTTCTTTGTAATTTTTTTATGGAGTTTCCACTAAAATGTTGCATACACATATATATGCATGATGTAAATATGTCTATTGTACACATAAGTATGTGTGTGTAAAAGTGAACAGTGGAATAAACTAGATAAGCAAGCCCTGTAAACAAATGCACACATACCAGCTATAAAATCACAGTCAAGTCATTTAAACTCAGGTCAACATTTTGGTGGCAATTCTATAAAATTATTAGAAAAAAATGTCAAATAGATTGGCATTTGTTTTCATGCCAGAAGTTCCCAAAGACAATTAAATGACAGACCCAGATGACTCTCTCCCTGTTTTCTCCCTGCCACAGACACACAGACAAACACACAGACACAGATACAGGCAGACACACACACATATGTATGCCTCCTCCATGATACCTAATTCCATCCTACTAGTCTCTTTACATTCCCTAATATTGACTTACCAGAAGTAAATAGATGAGGCTTATAGAATATGTCAGGAAACAAGAAGGGATGTAGGGGAAAAGGTTGTCGCTAGAGAAGTTTCAGTCAATGTTGAGGACACAAGAGGGCCACCTCTAAAATAAGCAGGGGTTGATCTCCGTCAGGATCATTTTGATTTTCTGAAAGAAACTGCTTCAGGAAGAGAGGCTGAATTCTCATGTAGGAAGTAAATTTCACTGTTATTTTACTTGCAGTTCTGTGTGGGCTAAGTGAGTAAGGATATGAACTTTGGGCTTATAAAACAATTGTCTTGTTTGTCAGTAGAATTTTCTGCCCAGGGCACATAATTGGCAGTCATAAACATTTACACTATCTTGAACCATCTGCCTTCATAAAGAGCTATTCCCAGAGCAAAGTAGAGTTTGGTAACTCTTACCAGTTTTTATTTAAATACCAGGAAGCAATTAGGCTTTGAACTGACATTGGTAGATTTCTTAGCATGACTGAGGCGTCTTAGGATGGGGAAAGGTATAGGTAGGTTGGTGGGTACTCTTTTTTAAATTTAGTATTTTATTTTATTCCCCAATTACATGTAAAAACAATTTTAACATTAGTTTTTTTTAAACTGAGTTCCACATTCTTTTCCTCTCTCTGCTTTCCACCACCACCTGAGAAGGTGAGCAATTTGATATTGCTTATACATGTGCAGTCATACAAACCATATCTCCATGTTAGTCATATTGTGAAAGAAAATATAACCAAAATACCTCAAGAAAAATAAAGTAAAGAAAAATGTATGCTTCCATATGCATTTAGATTCTATCAATTCTTTCTTTAGAGATTGATAGCAATCTTCATCATAAATCCTTCAGGGTTATCTTATATCATGGTATTTCCGAGAATAGCAAAGTCATTTATAGTTGATCATCATAAAATATTGCTGTTACTGTTTATGCTGTTCTCCTGGTTCTGCTCATTTCACTTTTCATCAATTCATGTAAGTCTTTCCAGGTTTTTCTGACAGCATACTGCTTATCATTTAATATAACACAACCACATTCCATCACAATCATCACTAACAACTTGTTCAACAATTTCTCAATTGATAGACATCCCCTCAATGTCCAATTCTATGTCACCACTAAAATAATGGTTATAAATATTTTTGTGCATAAAGTTCCTTTTCCATTTTTTCTTTTAAAAATTTCTTTGGGATGCAGACCAACAGCTTGAGTTATTGTTTGAGTGCATGGTTTTATATGCTTTTAGAAATAGGTCCAAATTGTTCTACAATGGCTTAATCGGTGTACAACTTCACCAACAGAGCATAAGTATCTCAATTTTCTCACATCCCCTATGAAATTTGGCATTTTTCTTTTCTGTCATATTAGCCATCTTGATAGGTGTGGGGTGGTACCTCAGAATTGTTTTAATCTGCATTTCTTTCATCAATAGTGTTTTAGAGCATTTTTTATGACTAGAGATAGCTTCAATTACTTTATCTGAAAACTGCCTGTTCATTTCCTTTGACCATTTATCAGTTGAAGAATGGCTTTTATTTCTATTAATTTTACGCAGTGTTCTATATCTTTGAGAAATAACATTTTTATCAGAGAAACAAGCTGTAAATTTTTTTTAACAATTATGTTTACTAATTATGCATTTCCCTCCATCCTGTTTTACCCGTTTGTCCTACTCTCTCTTTGAACCCTGTCCATTCTCAGAAGTGTTTTGCTTCTGACTTTTGCCTCCCCCAATACACCTTCCCTTCTATTAGCACCATTTCTCTTAACCCCTGCTCCTCCTAGTTTACTGTATGGTAAGATAGATTTCTGCATCCAACTGAGTGTGTGTGATAGTCATTCTTTGAGCCAGTTCTGATGAGTGAGGTTCATGTAACACTTCTTAAGTCTCCCATCTTGCCCAATACTTTAGAAGTTCTTTCATTTCTCCTTCATGTCCAACAATAGACCCTATTCTACCTCTCCCTTTCCCCTTTTCCCAGTTCATTCCTCTTTTTCACCCATTAATTTTATGTTTTTAGAAAATTATCCCATCATGTTCAACTCATATGCATGCCCTTTTTCTGTGTCTTCTTAATTGTTACCATAATGAGAAAATTTTTAACCCTTTATCTATTTATTTTCCTAACTGCCTTAATAATGAGAAAGTTTTTAGGAGTTAGAAATATCACTTTCCCATGAAGTAATGAAAAGAGTTTAACCTTATTGAATTCCTTATGATTAGGTCCTTTCCCCTTTTTTTGTGATCTTTTTGGGATACAGACTGAGTGGAGGTATTGCTGGATCAAAGGATATGCACAGTTTGGTTGCCCTTTGAGCATAGTTCCGAATTATTCTCCAGTTTGGTTGGATTAATTCATAACTCCACCAAAAATTCATTAGTGTCCCAATTTTCCCATATTCTTTCCAACATTTATAATTTTCCTTTTTTGTTATCTTAGGCAATCTGATAGGTATGAGGTGGTATCTCAGTTATTTTTATTTTAATTTCTCTAATCTAAAGTGATTTAGAGCACTTCTTTATGTATTTTAATTTAAATTTTAATTTCTTCTTCTGAAAACAGACTGTTCATATCCTTTGACCATTTATCAATTGGCTTGTATTCTTATAAATTTGTCAAAGTTCTCTCTATATTTGAGAAATGATGCCTTTATCAAGGACAATTGATTGGTATGAAGATTGTTTCCCAGTTTTTTGCTTTCCTTCTAATCTTCGATGCATTGCTTTTATTTGTGCAAAAGGTTTAAAATTTAATATAATCAAAATTATCCACTTTGCATTTTTAATCTTCTCTATCTTTTGTTTGGTCATAAACCCATAGCTCACTTAACTTCTCTTTTAAGAATTATGATGCTATAAAACTTGATACATATATGAATAATATTGATATTGCTTCATTGTCTAGGTACCTTTTAGCAAGGTATAGTTTCCTTCCTTATCTTTTAATTAAATATATTTTTGCTTCTGCTTTGTCTGAGATCAGGATTCTTTCTCCTGCTTCTTGTTTCTTTTACATAAAGGAAAAATTAACTGAGTTGCAGGTTCATGACCAAACAAAATAAAGACAGTATTAAAAATCCATTTATCATTTGGGAAATTCTTATAAATTCAACTTAATTCTCTCTATATTTTGGAAATGAGGCCATTAGAGAAACTGACTGTAAAAATTATTCCCAAGCTTTCTGTTTCCCTTCTAATCTTAGTTTCATTGGCTTTGTTTGTGTAAAGCCTTTTAAATTTAACAATCAAAATAATCCATTTTGGATTCCATAATGTTCTCTATCTTATTTGGTCATAAATTCTTCCCTTCTCCATAGATCTGACAGGTAAACTATTGTTTGCTCTCCTAGTTTGATTATATTATTGGCCTTCATTTCTTAATCATGTACCCATTTTGATTTTATCTTGACAGAGGGTGTAAGATGTTGGTCTATGCCTAGATTCTGTCAAACTATTTTCTAGTTTTCCCAGCAGTTTATGTTAAATAGTGGGTTCTTATCTCAGGAGCTGGAGTCTTTGGCTTTATCAAACAGTTGTTTACTATAGTCATTGACTTCTGTCTTGTGTACCTAATCTGTTCTACTGATCCAATACCCTATTTACTATTGGTTTACAACCTTCAGTTCCACAAGTTACTGAGTTCCAAATTTTCTCCCTTCTTCTCCCCTCCCCCATTATGGTGGCATGCAATCCAATATAGGTTCTACATACACTTTCACATTAAACATTTGTCAAGGTGTAAAGAAGACTTATAACAATAGAATGAATAACAGGGAAAAAGAAATGAAACAAAAGGAGATGAAAAAGAGGGAGTGAATAGTTTGCTTCAATCTCAACTCAGATTCCATAATTCTTTCTCTAGACATGGATAGCCCTTTTCCATTATAAGTCTTTTGGAGTTGTTTTATAACCTTGCATTGCTGATATGAGCCCAGCCTAACAAAGTCTGTTGTCTCAGATAAAATGTTTCCGTAAATGTTTACAATGTTCTCCTGGTTCTGCTCCCCTCACTCAGCATAAGTTTATACAAGTCTCTCCAGGTTATTATGAAGTCTATCTGCTCCTCATTTCTTATAGCATAATAGAATTACATTACATTAATATACTACAGCTTGCTTTACCATTCCCCAATTGATTGGCATCCCCTTGATTCCCAATTCTTTGTCACCACAAAAAAGAGCTACTATGAATATTTTTGGACATAGATATCCTTTTTTTGACAAGATTCCTTCTTTGCTTATTTTTTTCCCAAATAGTCTATATTGTATTGGAATTAATTGTTATTTAAATGTTTGATAGAATTCACTTGTAAATCCATGTGGCCATGGAGATTTTCTTCTTACTAAGTTCATTGATTAGTTGTCCCATTTATTTTTCTGAAATGGGGTTAAGTTTTTTATTTCCTCCTCTGTTATCACCATATCAAAGCCAACTTATACCATTCTCTCTATGTATACCCTTTTTAAATGTTGTAATAAAGATACAGTTCTCAAGAGTGCAAGTAACATCTTCATGATGATCCATTGATAACCTCCTGTGAGAAATTCCAAAAAGAAAACTCCTAGTAATATTGTAGTTAAATAAATAAATAAAAATATTAAAAAAAAACAGAATTATGGAAAAAAATGGTCAATAGCTTGGAAAAAGAAAATAATTACATAACAAGTAGATTTGGCCAAATGGAAAAGAAAGTACAAAAGTTAATTGAGGAAAGCATCTCCTTTAAAAGTATAAGGGCAGGTGGTTGTGGGGGGAGGTGGGGCAGTGGGGCAGGGTGCAGCTAGGAGACTGAATAGAATAGAGCACAGGCCCTGAAGTCAGGAGTTCCTGAGTTCAAATCTGACCTTAGACACTTGACATTTACTAGCTGTGTGACCTTAGGCAAGTCACTTTAACTCCAATTGCCTTGTCTTCCCCCCTAAGAAAGGAAGGAAAGAAGGAAGAAAGAAACAAGAAAGAAAGAAAGAAAGAAAGAAAGAAAGAAAGAAAGAAAGAAAGAAAGAAAGAAAGAAAGAGAAAGAAAGGAAAGAAAGAAAGAAAGAAAGAAAGAAAGAAAGAAAGAAAGAAAGAAAGAAAGAAAGAAAGAGATTGAAAGAAACACAAGGGCCCAAATGGAAAAGGAAATAAAAAGGTTAGCTGAAGAAAATAATTCCTTAAAAGTTAGAAATGGGCACTGTAATGGTAATGGAATTTAAAAATCACCTTGCATTGGCTTGGTTTTTGGATTAAATATTCAAACCCAGAGCTTGTGTATCCCACTTATGGGATGGGCTTGTTGAGGTGAAGAGATGGGGCTGAACTGGGAGGAGCTGGTGCTGTGGATACAGAGGCCCAAGCAGAGAGAGGCCAGAAGAACTTTTGGGAGCAGCATCATAGAGGCAGAAAGAGAAATAGAATTGCCATGGTGCCATGGCGCAGATTTACAGAGAGAGAGAGAGAGAGAGAAACTGCCAGCCAAAACCACCCGGATTGTTGAGGGCCTGTTAGAGCTGCCCAGGACTTTTGAGAACTGCTACCAGGAGCTGCTGAGAATGGAGGAGGCATGACTGTGGTATCAGTATTTTTTCTGTCTATTTTGATGTTACTTTGCCAGATTAGTCTGTTGGTCAAGGACAGTACTGTTTTTGCAGAGGTCCTGGAACCTTGCTATTTGTTCAGAAGCCTGAAGGAGTATTTTCTTGTTGTTTGTTTACAGAAATGCTGGAGGAGGGTCTTGCTGATGCTTTCAAGAGTCCTGAGACCGTTATGCAGGCAGAGAGTGAATTGGCTGGCAATATATATTGTGGCTTTGTTAAGCTTTGTGTTCACAGGAACAGAGATTGCTGAGAACTTGCCAAGATGAAGAAAAGACCTCTCCTTGGTTATTGAATCCTGTAATGAACCTTGTTGTGGCTTAGGAGTAGATGGCCTTTGTACTCTCCACTGCCCCTTTGAGAAGGTGCAATCAGATTAACACAGGATCTAGCAGCTTCTACCCTGAGGGACTGAAGGACCTGGAATATGATATTCCAGTGGGCAAAGGAGCTGGGACTAAAACCAAGAATCACCTACCAAGCAAAACTGAGAATCATGTTTCAGGGGAAAATATGGTCATTCAGTGGAATAGAGGACTTTCAAGCATTCTTCAGGAAAAAACCAGAGTTGAATAGAAAATTTGACATTCAGATACAAGAAGCAAGAGATGCTTGAGAAGGTAAACAGGGAAAAGAAATCATAATGAACTTACCAGTGTTGAACTATTTACATTCCAACACAGAAAAATGATAACTGTAACTGATGAAACTTTTGTCAGTATGAAAATAGTTGAAGAAGGGTATATGGGCATATGAATACATATGTGAATGTGTTCATATATGTTTACAGGTATACATAGATAGAGGGCACCTGTCGAATTTAATAGGAAGGGATGATACTTAAAATGGGAAATTAAGAGGTGAGACAGTAATATAACAAGAGGAGATGGGGAGAGACTGAACGGGGTAAACTATCTCATATAGAAGAGGCAAGGGAAAATGGTTACAAGGGAGGGGAAGAACAGGAAAGCAAAACAAAAGTTTCATAAACCATATAAAAGTTTTCATGACCATATTTTCCCCTGAAACAAAATACTCAGTTTTGCTGGGTAGGTGACCCTTGGGTTCATTTCCAGCTCTTTTTCCCTCTGGAATATCATATTCAATGTCCTTCAATCCCTCAGTGTAGAAGCTACCAGGTCCTGTGCTATTCTGATTGTGTTTCCACAATATTGAAATTGTTTCTTCCTTGCTGCTTGTAGTATTTTCTCCTTGATCTGGGGATTCTGGAACCTGGCTATAATATTCCTGGGAGTTTTCTTCTTGGAATCTTTTTCAGGAGGTGATCAGTGGATTCTTTCAACCTTTATTTTGCCCTCTGGATCTAAAACATCAGGACAATTTTCCTTGAGAATTTCTTGAAGGGTGATTTCCAGGTTCTTTCTTTGATCATGGCTTTCAGGTAGTCCAATAATTTTTAAATTGGCTCTCCTGGATCTATTTTCCAGGTCAGTGGTTTTTCCCATGAGATATTTCACATTGCCTTCTAATCTTTCATTGGTTTGGATCTGCTTAACAGCCTCTTGATTTCTCATAAAGTCATTAGCTTCCATTGGCTCCAGTCTAACTCTGAAGGAATGAATCTCCTCAGTGAACTTTTGAGATTCTTTTTCTATCTGGCAAATTTGACTTTTTAAGGCATTCTTCTCCTCATTGTCCTTTTGGGCCTCCTTTGCCATTTGAGTTAGTCTATTTTTTAAGGTGTTGTTTTTCTCAGGCTGTTGACCCTCATTTCATACTTTTCCTGCATCCTTCTCATTTCTCTTCCCAAATTTTCCTCCACTTCTCTTATTTGATTTTTAAAGTTCTTCTTAAGGTCCTCTATGGACTGCAACCCGCTCATATTTTCCCCTGGGGCTTTTGGAGCAGGACTTCTGACCTCATAGCCGTCCTCTAGGTCTATGCTTTGATCCTCTTTGCCCCCAAAGTAGGAGTCTAAGGTTGCATTTTTCTGTTTAATTTGTTTCCTTTGCCTTGGCATGTTGCCACTTAATTACTTGACTTTTGGGCTTGTTGCCACACTATGGCTGGGCCACCACACAGGTGAACTTTCATCCTGAACATGTGGGGGGACAACTTCCGTTTCTGGCAAGCTGGAAACCCACCCACGACCTCCACCCCAGATCACAATCCAGATCCAGGGAGGTTAAAGCAAGAGTGATTACCCCCCAAGACTGATGGCTGGATCTCCCTACAGTTCGCAGGCCAGGAGCTGGAGGTGCCTCTGAGAACTACAAAATGGCATGTCTCCTCAGGGGCTTCTAGCCCCCAGGGGAGGAAGCCGACATGTTCCCCAAATACTGGTCCCAAAGTCCATAGGGCACTAACCTCTCACTTTGTCCTAGACATGTCTATGTTGATAATTCTGGAATCACCCCAGCTGCTGGTGTTCTGGGGTCCCTCCAGCTGGCTGCTGGCCCTGCTGCCCTGGGGATAAAACCGCAACTCAGGTGGATCTGTGCTCTGCTCCCTGTGCACGGAGTGCTGTGCTGGTCCTTCCTGCAGGGCTGCTGGGCTGTCCTCAGTGGGAGGTTAGCTTCTCTGTGTCATTCTGTGAGTGCTGGGGCTACAGAATTTGTTCAGAGTCCCCCATAGTTTGGAGGTAATCTGGGGGAAGAGCAGCTTGGACACGTTGTTTCTACTCCGCCATCTTGGCTCTGCCCCCGGAAGCATCTACTTTTGAAAAGAGACAGGATTAAAGAAGGGAATAGACAAAGTGGGAGGAGGGATAAGAGGGAGGGAAATATAGTCAGTCTTTTACAATATATTTACTATGGTAATGTTTTGCATAGCTATACATGTACAACATACACTGAATTGCTTTTCTTCCCAGTAACAGTGGGTGACAAGGGAGGAAGGGAATTAATCTGTAATTCGATGTTTTAAAGTCAGATGTTTAAAAATACATAAATACTATTATTAATACTATCTTACATATAATTGTGAAATAAAATATATAGGCATTGGGGCACAGAGATTCACCTTGCCTATTGGAAAAGTCAAAAGGAGTATGGGAGAAGATATGGGAGAGAGCAGATGGGATAAGGGGATATCCTGTGGGGCTGCTATTTTGGGGTGGTGGATAGGGGAAAATGGGCAAAAATTTGTAACTCAAAATCTGGCAGAAATGAATGATGTAAACCAGAAGTTAAACAAACATTTGAAAAAAAATTAGAGCATATCTTTAATTTTTTCCTCTGAAAACTGCCTGGTCATATCCTTTGACCATTTATCAATTTGGGAATGACTTGTATTTTTATGAATTTGACTCAGTTCTCTCTGTGTTTTAAAAATTAGGCCTTGATCAAAGACACTGGTTGTAAGAATTATTTCCCAATTTTCTGCTTCCCTCCTATTCTTGGTTACATTGGCTTTATATATATAAAACCTTTGCAATTTAATGTAATCAAAGTTATGCATTTTATAATACTCTCTATCTCTTGTTTGGTCATACAGTCTTCCCTTCTTGCTCTCTGTAATAGTAATTAAATTTGATCCCTTTCTATTGGCAAAGCTAACGGGTACTTAGCACTTAGTAATTAATCAAGCCTCTTTTAAAGAAATAGAAGATATGAACCCCTGTTACTGATGTAACAGGAAGGGGTTGGCTGAAAGAGGAGGGAGCTAATGCCATGTGTACATATATATATATATGTATATATATGGAGAAGCCCCTGCTGTGTCAGACATATCTTTCTGAGAACCAGTATTTGGAGGCTGAGGAAGAGAGGTCCAGCCTGGAGAGAATGATTTATATTTGGAGAACCTGGTTGAAGTTATTCTGATTCTGAAACTTCTGAAACAACTGAAACTTCTGCTGAGTCTTAGGCCAGCTGGAACTGCTGAGGCTGCTGAGGATTTCCAGAGGCCAGCCAGTGTTGCTTAGGGCCAGTCAGAGCTGCCAAAGACTGAGGAAGCATGACTGTGATGCCGGTACTTTGTATGAACCCTTTTGTGGCTTTGTTAAGCCTTGACTTCTCCAAAATGGAGACTGGGAAGGATTTAAGGTGGACTGGATGCTTTGAGCTTCAGTGTGGTACAGGAAGTCCATGGAGAGCTGGACAAGGGCCTGGGAGCTGTCTGCCTTTGAATCCAGGTAACAGTTTGGTGAATCCAGGTAGGATCTGGCACCATGGAAGGGGAGCCAGGGAATCTGAGAGACCACCCTGAGTCAAGCTGAAAGAAGATTTTACTTGGATATTGTGTACTGACAGAGAAATTGTAATTTACTAGTGACCTAGGGGTGGGGGGCTTGTATATTTTCTGATGATTGAATAGTGAATGATGACTGAATAAGTGATGGATTGATTTAACTTAGTGTGCCCCATGAGTGGAGAACTTTGACTATTGTACTTTGTGTCCCTCGAGGAGGCAAACCTCCTTAAGGATGATTGAATGATTGAGTTGATTGAATAAATGATTGACTAAATGAAGGTACCTTGTTCAAAACTTTTTGACAACTGTGATGAAAACTATGTGGCCACTTTAGTGATAAGCTGTTGGGAATGCTGTGCTTTGATTTTCTGTGATAAGTTGTAATATTGTAAATGCTGTACCTTGATTTCCTGTGAATGCTTTGCTCTGATTTGTTATTGGATAAGTAGAATGTTCACTGTACTGTGTAATTGGAACCTTAAAAGCTATTCACAGTAGCATTCTTCTGAGAAACTGTGCTTGGCTTTACACTTTCCCAGAATGCTTAAAGTATCAGCCTTTATATGTAAATCTTGAACCCATTTATACTTTATTTTGATATACAGTATAAACTATTGGTCTATGCCCAGTTTCTGCCAGACCATTTTCCAGTTTTCCCCTGCAGTTTTTGTCAAATAGTGAGTTCTTATCCCAGAAGCTGGAGTCTTTGGGTTACTCAAACAGTACATTACTAGAGTCATTGACTTGAGTACCTATTTTATTCCAGTGATTTACCACTCTGTTCCTCGACTGGTACCAAATATGTCTTATAATATAGTTTGAAATCTGGTATGCCTAATTCACCTAACATAGAATTTATTTTCATTAATTCTCTTGATATTCTTGAACTTTTGTTCTTCCAGGTGAATTTTGTTACTATTTTTTCCTAGCTCTATCAGATGATTTTTTGGTAGTTGAATTAGCATGGTACTAAATATGTAAACTGATTTAGGTAAAATTGTCATTTTTATTATATTAGCTTGGCCTAACCACAAGCAACTGATGTTTTTCCAGTTGTTTAGATCTGACTTCATTTGTGTGAAAAGCGTTTTGTAATTGTTTCTATGAAGTTCTTGGGTTTGTTTTGGCAGGTAGACTCTCAAATATTTTATAATGTCTACAATAACTTTAAACGGAATTTCTCTTTATATTTCTTGCTGTTGGGCTTCATTAGAAATGTAAAAGAATGTCAAAGATTTATGTGGGTTTTCCATATCCGGCTGTAAAGCCAAGCACAAGCAATTTTTCAGAACAATGCTCTTGTGAATAGCTTTTAAGATTCTGATTACACAGTATAGCGAACACTCTACTTATTCCATAACAAATCATGGCAAAACATTCACAGTAAATCAAGGTACAACATTCACAATGTTATGACTTATCACAGAAAATCAAAATATGGCATTCACAACAACTTATCACAAAAAATGGCCATATAGTTTCTACCACAGTGGTTACAAAGTTTTGGAACAAAGAAAAATCATTTAGTAACTCAATCATCCTTCATGCTTCACTATTCAAAACATCAGAAAATACACAAACCCTCCACCCCTAGGTCACTAGCAAATTACAATTTCTCAGTCAGTACACAATATCCAAGTAAAGCCTTTCAGCTTGTCTAGGGTGGTCTCTCTGATTCCTGGGATCCACTTCCATGATCACAGATCCTACCTGGATTCACCAAAGTGTCATGTGGGTTCAAAAGCAGACAGCTACCAGGCCCTTGTCCAGCTCTCTATGCACTTTCTGCTCCACATTGGAGCTCACAGTGTCAGTCTTTATTCCTGGGAAGACAAGGATTAACCAAAGCCACAAACAGTTTTATGCCAAGTACCAGTATCACAGTCATGCTTCCTCAGACTTCAGTAGGTCTGGGTGGCACTCTGAAATCCTCAGCAACTCCTCAGCAACACTGGCTGGCCCCTGGAAATCCTCAACAGCTTCAGCAGCTCCACCTGGCTCTCAGCTCTGATTGGCTCTTAGAAATCCTTAGTAGCTCTGGCTGGCCGTCAGAATCAGCAAAAGTTTCAGCTGGTTCCCAGAATCAAAATCATCCAGGTTTTCAAAATAAAAATCATTCTCTCCAGTCTAGGTTTTTTGGGGGGCTTCCTCCTCAACCTTCTCTGCTTCTCTTCCACCTCCCTGGCTACAGCAGCTTCTGCCTCCACAAAACTTGCTCCAAGAAGATCTGACTGACCCAGTAGGGGCTTCTCTTTATATACACACAGCATTGGCTTCTTCCTGTTTCAGCCAACCACTTACTGTTACATCAACAACAGGAGACAGGAGTTCATACCTTCCTGTTCTTTTACAGAGGCTTGATTAATTACTAAGTGCTAAGTACCTGTTACCTTGGCCAATACAAATGTATCTTCAAATTCAAATTACATTCCCATATACCTACATGTTTGCTAAAGTTATTTGTTATTTCAAGTAGTTGTTGAGGAAAAAAAAACAGAGTTGAATAGAAAATTTAACATTCAGATACAAGAAACAAGAGATGCTTGAGAAGGTAAACAGGGAAAAGAAATCACTATGATCTTATCAAAGTTGAACTATTTACATTCCTACAGGGAAAAACAATAACTGTAACTGATGAAACTTTTCTCAGTATGAAAATAGTTGAAGAAGGGTATATGGGCATATGAATATATATGTGAATGTGTGTATATATATATATATATATATGTCTTCAGGTATACATAGATAGAGGTCACAGGTCAAATTTAATAGGAAGTGATGATACTTAAAAGGTGAGGTTAAGAGGTGAGACAGTAATGTGGTGAGGGGGAATGGGGAGAGACAATGGGATGAACTGTCTCGTGTAGAGGAGGCAGGGGTAGGTGGTTGCAGGGGAGGGGAGGAACAGGAAGGCAAAAAGGCAAAACCTTATTCTCATTGAATTTGGACCAGGGAGAGAATGACATGCATACTAAATAGGGTGTCCCACCCCTACAGGGGTGTGGGGGGTGGGGGATGGGGAAAGGTGTTTGAGGGGAGGTGGGCTGGGAGCGAGGGTAGTTAGAAACACCCACTTTTGAAAAGGGACAGGTTCAAGGTGGTGAGTGGACCAGGTGGAAGGTGGGATGGGAGGGACGGAAATATAGTCAGTCTTTTACAATATATCTACTATGGTAATGTTTTGCATAGCTACACATGTACAGCATATACTGAGTTGCTTATCTTCCTTTTAAAATCACATTTTAAAAAAATGTATAAATACTATGATTAATACTATTTTGCATATAATTGGGACATAAGATGTGAAGGCAAAGGCGCTCAGGGATTCACTTCCCCTTACTGGAAAAGTCGAAGGGGGTATGGGAGAAGAGATGGGAGAGAGCAGATTGGTTGAGGGGGTATCCTGTATGATTGTTATTCTGGGGTGGTACCGGTAGGGGAAAAGTGGGGAAAAATTGTAACTCAAAATGTGACGGAAATGAATGACCTAAACCAGAAGTTAATAAAGCATTTGGAAAAAAAATAATAAATCCATCTGACCCTGGAGATTTTTCCTAGGGAGTTCACTGATGACTTGTTCAATTTCTTTTTCTGAGATGGGTTTTTTTAAGTATTTTACTTCCTCTTCAGTAAATCTTGCCAATTTATATTTCAGTAAATATTCTTCTATTTCATTAAGATTGTCAAATTGTAGGTATACAATTGATCAAAACAATTCCTAATTATTGTTTCTTTTTCCTCTTCATTAGAGGTAAATTCACCCTTTTCATTTTTGACACTGGTAATTTGGTTTTCTTCTTTTTTAAATAAAATTGACTAAAGCTTTATCAACTTTTTGCCATAAAACCAGTTCCTAGTTTTATTTATTAGTTCAACAGTTTCTTTACTTTCAGTTCTATTGATCTCCCCTCTGGTTTTCAGTATGTCTAATTTATTATTTAAATTGGGATTTTCAATTTGTTGTTTTTCTACCTTTTTCATTTGAATTCCCAATTCATTGATCTCCCTTTTCTCTATTTTATTCATGTATGCATTCAGAGATATGAAACTTCCCCTAATAGCTGCTTTTGCTGTATTCCATAAGTTTTGGTATATTGTCTTATTATTGTTATGATCCTGAATGAAATTATTGATTCTTGTTTTTCCCACTCATTCTTTAGAATTTGATTATTTAGTTTCCAATTAGATTTTAGTCTCTCTCCGTGACTCTATATTACATATAATTTTAATAGCATCATGATCTGAAAAGGATTGCTTTAATATTTTTGCCTTTCTGCACTGAATTGTAACTTTTTTTCCCGTAGTACATGGTCAATTTTTGTGTATGTGCCATGTACCTCTGAGGAGAAGGTATGTTTCTTTTTATCCCCATTCAGGTTTCTCCAGTGGTCTGTCATATCTACTTTCTCTAAAATTCTATTCATCTCAACTTCTTTCTTGTTTATTTTGATGTTATATTTATCAGGTTCAGAGAGGGGAAATTGGAGGTCCCCCACTAGTATAGTTTTGTTATCTATTTCTTCCTCTAACTCCCCTAACTTCTCTTAAAATTTGGATGCTATAACCCTTGGTACATATATGTTTTGTAATGATATTACTTCGTTGTCAGTGGTGTCTTTGGGAAGGATATAGTTTCCTTCTTTATCCCTATTAATTAGATCTATATTTGCTTTTGCTATGTCTGAGATTAATATTGCTAACCCTGCTTATTTTTTTACTTTATTTAATGCATAACATATTGTACTATAGTCTTTATGCTGTGTGTATAGCCATTTTTCAAATGTATTCCTTCTAAACAACACATTGTAGGATTGTGGTTTTAATCCATTCTGCAATCCATGTTTTATGGGAGAATTCATCCCATTCACATTCAGTTATGATTATATGTGTCTTTCTCTCCATCCCATTCCCTCCCCTGTCTATGCATTTATTTCTCTTTTCTCCCTTCCCCTCCTTAAGAGTTTTCCTTTTGACCACCACCTCCCTCAATATTCCCTACCCTTTCCTCCTACCCTTACTTCTTCCTTCCCTTTTATCCACCTGTCCTCTTTTCTTTCCCCTTTCTCCTCTTACTGCCTGTAGGGCATGCTAGATTTTGATACTTAACAAAGTTTGTTATCCCCTGCTTGAACCAAAATCTGATAAGAGTAAATTTCAGATACTGCTCTTCTCCCTCTCTTCTTTCCCTCAAGTATAAGTTTTTGTGTCTCTTCATGTTAAATCCCTATACTTAAGTATGTTATTCCTTCCTTGAACCAAAACCAATGAAAGTAAAGCTAATGCAATCCTCCCTTCTTTCCCTCTACTATAATATGTGCTTTTATGCCCCTTAGCATGTGGCATAATTTGTTTAGTTTTGGTTTTTAACTTTAAAATATATTTTATCTTTTTTTTCTTTTCCTTTATAAAAATTTTAATTCACTCATTACTAACATTCTTTTTTTTTTAATTTTGAGTTCCAAATTTTCTCACTTCCACCAATTTTTTATGCACCAATTGTAATCTTTCCATTTTAAGTTAGCAAAAATAATCTTCTCTCCTTCACAACCTCAACCCTTCATGTCCAACTGAGAATGAAAAACATATAATCAAAGTATGTGTATTAGCTATTGTGTGTATATATGTATATACAAGATGACTATTTATTGTTTCATCATTGTCTTCTGAGGTAATGATCGATCACTTCATTGATCAAAGTTTCTAATTATTTTCAAAGTTCTGTGTCTTCATCATTTTATTGGCACCCTATAAACTCTTTTCCGGGTTCTAATCACCTCACCTTGCATCAATTCATATAACTTTTCCCAAGTTTCACTACAATGACTCCTTCACAATTTCTTATAGCACATATAGTATTAAATAACATTCATATGTCATAACTTGTTCAGTTATTCTTTAATTCATAGGTGCATCACCAGATTCTCATTCTTTTGCCATTCAAAAATAACTATACACATTGTATTGCATCTTTCCTTAGAGTTCATTTTATGTAGGTTTAAGATTTTTTGAAATATGATGTCAAATCTGTTTTCCAGGTCAGTTGTTTTTTTATGAGATAGTTTATATTTTCTTCTATTTTTTCAGTCGTTAGACTGGTTGTTTTATTTATTGCTTTCTCATGGAGTTATGGTTTCTATTTGGTTGTTCTAATTTTCTTTTTTTCTTGTCAACTTAAATATTGGAGCTTAAATAAAAAGTTAGAAAGAAATAAAAGCATGTCATGTGCATAGTAGAACATGGGAGAATTCAAAATATGTAACAATAAATTTTCATTTCGCAAAAACCTATATGATAAATAATACTTATTGTTTTGAGAATTGTCCATCTTTTTTTGCTTCCTTGTGAGTTTTCTTTTGGTCTCTTCCATGCACTTTTTTATTTTGTTCTTTTTCCCTCCCCCCAAACCCACCCAAGACCACAATAAAATTTAAAGAGGTTTCTCTATAGCTATAAATATATACATACACATATACATACATTTGCATACATTTATAGACTTATACATTTCTAAACCTATTCTAGTCCAGATCTTTGTTTTTATGTATATGGATATTTCTTGTTTCCTATCCCTCTTGCCTCCTTTACTTTATTTTTACCCACTACCTTGCCCTCGTATATCTACCCCCCCTCCAAGGATCCCTCACCTATCCTCCTGTTCCCATAAATCTAATCAACCTTCGATACCCCTATTTACCTATTCTCTAATCCTCCCTTCTAAAGATCCCTCCCTTGTCCTCTCCTCTCTACCTATGCCCCCATCATTTTATTTCTTCTGAATTTAGAAGACTTCTATAGTCTTTTAAATGCATATGCATTGTTTCCTCTCACACCCATTCCTGAAGAAAGGTTACCAGAACTACCAGTCCTCCTCCCCCATATAATTCCTATATATCAATTCTTCCTCTTCTACCTCATTTGTATAAAATAATTACTCTTTTTAGCTGTTCCTAAATGGTTTTACTTTTTAAAATTCATACCATGACCAGGTTCTCCCCAATCTTTCTTATTAACTACCCAATTATTAATAAGAATCTTAGGCAAAAATTTTACATACCTAAAAAGTAAATAGTCTGTCCTTATGGATCCCTTATTATCAGTCTCTTTTATGTACCTTATATTTATATTGATTGTTGTATGCCAAATTGTCTAATAAGTTCTGGGTTTTATTTTAACAAAGTCTTGAAAATCTGACATTATCAAATGTCCATTTTTTTTCATTCAAGATAATAGTTAACTTTGCAGGGTGTGATGTTTTTGGCTGAAGCCCCAACCTAAAGGACATGCAGTCCTTCAATGTTTCTGTTCCTAGGTCTTGTGTAATTCTAATTGTGGCACCATGATATTTAAATTGTGTTAATCTTGATGTTTTTTAATAATTTTTCCTTGAGGTGGGGATTTTAAAATTTAATTATGATATTCCTATGAGTTTTCCTCATAGGATCGTTTTTAGGTGATGATCGATAGATTTTTTTTCTCTCCCCACCCCCCACCTTTCTAATGCTTCAGGACATTTTCTTTAATTATTTCTCGTATTATTGTATCAAGATTATTTGATCATAATTTTCAGTTAGTCCAGTTATTTTTATACTTTTTCTTCTTGATCTATTCTCTAATTCTGTTGTTTTTCACATAAGATGTTTCACTTTCTCTTCTATTTTTCATTATCCATATATTTAATCATTTTTTGATCTCTTATAATTTCACTAGCTTCACTTTGCCCAATTTTAATTTTCAAGGAGCCATTTTCTTCCTTAAGATTCTGGATCTCCTCTTCTAATTAGTTGATTTTCATGCCCTTCCTGTTTTTCTTGGATTACTTTTATTTTCTTTTTTAGATTTTCCTCCATCTCTGTCATTTGATTTTTAAAGTCTTTTTTAAGGTCTTTTATACATTATTTTTGGGCAGGTGACCATTTAATGTTAACATTTGGAGCTTTCTTCACTTAAATTTCATCTTCTGAAGATGAAACCTGGTCATCTCTATTCCCATAATAGATTACTATAGTTGAAGTCTTTTTACTTTACCTGTGCTTTTTTTTGTGTGTGTGGTGATAGCTTAGTTATTTTTAGTCACCTTTGATTCTGGGTTATGGGGAATGGTGCCCCTTGCCCCAGATATTCAGTTCTTCCCTTTACCCTGAAACCAAAGCCAAACCTCCAGCCTCTTGTAGGTGCTCACAGTCAGGGGCTTTCTGCCCCACTACTTCTGCACTCACCGGGCTGGCGTATGCTGCTTCTTTCTCTCCTCTGCCACTCTTCTCAGCCTAGCTGGGTCTGGCATTCATTGTCAGCACAGTTTCCTTCAATCTTCCCAGGCTCAAATGACTAACTTCCCTCACTATCCAAGGGGTGAAAGTTCTGGTGGCTGAGGCTAAGGCAGACCCTCCAATGAATTAACCCTAGGGCTTGCCACTTGTTGTTTAAGAGGCTAGCCGCTGACTGTTAAAACAGAACCTAGTCTGGAGGTGTTTACTCTTCACATGGACAAAACTTTGTCTTGGTATTTTTCTTTCTGATCTTCTCAAATTGTCCCAGGAGGACCTCTGTTATGCCCCTGTTCTTGTTTATCTCCATCCACACTTTGTCCACTTTAAGGTGCTATTTTAACTCTTTCGTGGGGGAAGATCTTGAGAGATTGGAATTTTATGACCTACTTCCACCATCTTCCCAGAATCCTCTCCCCATCATACTAATTTTCAGGGAGTTTGTTGCTTGGGCAAGGTTTTGTACTTCTTCTACCAACCTAGTAATTCCTTTTCTAATTCTTTCTTCTATTTTTCTCATTTTTTTAATTCTACTTTTTTCTTCTCTCTAGTGCAGATTCTACAAAATTATGGCCCCTGGGCCAAATCTGATTTACTCACTATTTACCTAAGGCCCATGAGCCTTTTTACATTAAATACAAATATGTCATATTTAAAACTGTATGAAGTTTTGTGTGTATATGTGTTTATATGTATATATGTGTGTATACGTGTATATATGTATGTGTACTGTATATGTGTGTATATGTATATACATACATATATATGCATTTATGTCATATTTAAATAATTCTTAGCTAATTAACCGTAAAAACCCTACAAGTCAAGATTTGACCCTTAGGCCATAATTTGCCACCCTTTATTCTTTCTTTCTCATCATATTGGTAAAAATAAAAATTGAATTTTTTTGGAACACTTGCTTCATCTCCTCCAGTAATTCTAGTTGCATTTGTGCAAAATTGTATGCTTTTCTGAGGCTTTTCTTGTAGATGTTTTTAATTCATTCTCTTCTTCTGTGTTTGTGTCTTGAGCATTGCTGTCACTATAATAGCTTTTTATGAGAAGTTTTTTTTTTGTCTTCATATTATTCTGTTCTACTTCTTGATATTGGACTTAATAATAGTTCTGGGCTCTGCACATTTCTGGAGGAAGGTCTGTTTTGTCCTTGTTGATGCTTTTTGGGGGTTTTAGTATTGTGTTGTTTCAGGATTTCAAGGATAATTCATGTTGGGGGTCTGCAAGCTCTCAGTGATTCCCAAGGTCTGATACAGGCCAAATAGCTGCTCTGATAGCTGCTCACTTTTCCTGAGTTTTGCAAGTTCCTCACTTGGGTTTGGATTGGTGTAATAGTACATTGCTGCTGAACTTAGCCAATATCAATAGCTAGCAATCTCTGTTGGTTTAGTGATAATTGTAAACTTCTCTTTGGTCAAAGACTCTTGACCTGGTTACTCTCTGCTGGCTTTAAACTGGGCTAGAAGATGGAACTGAGACCCTGATCTGTTTCATCAATTTGATTCATATTGCTGCTGCTTACTTTTGAACCTGTTCCTCTTTTGGTACACCACCTGCCTCTGCTCCCCATTTAGGAAGACCTGTATTCCTTTTTCAGTCCACCCTCCATCTGTGATCCAGAACTGAGTAGTAGACAATAAAATTTCCACTTAACACTTTTCATTGTCATGTTCAAGTATGGTACTGGTGACACCCCAGTATGAGACTGGGACCTCTTCTTGCCTCTATGCATAGCCTCTTCCTGGGTGCTAGATTGTTCCTATGGGCTGCTCCTGGTCAAAACCTGTTCTTAGTTTTTGATGATTTCTCTGCTGTGCTCCCTAGGCTGTCCTGGGCTGAGAAAATGACTCACTATGACTATTTCTTAACTTTCCCCCACAGAATTAAGTCTGGTGCATTTTCTAGATCTGTTAAAAAAATTAATTTTGTGGGGAGTGGAGCTTAGTGTATTTCTTCCTACTATCTTGCCATCATAGCTTTGCTTCTATCATCACTTTTAGAGGAAAATATGTTTTTCCTACAGTTCGTGTAACTTGGTAGAGATAACCAAGGGAGGTGAACATTCATTAAGGTCATTAGAACGAGGCCTAAAAAATGGATAGAGGATTTTCCCATTGAAATCACAGTTAGTGAATGTATAGATGTGTGATTTGTCAGTCACATTGTAGAAGGAGACTTGCTTATATTTACAATTCAGGAAAATCCCTACCTGCTTTGGCTGCACTTGAAGAGTTAGACTTTGTCGATTAGGGGAGAATGTGAAATACTCTCGTCGGTTCCATCGCCCCAATACCCAGTAGCCATAGGCAGGAGAGAGTTCTGGGTCTTTTGTTTTCCTCTCCACATTATCTGAACACACCCCCAGATACCATCGATTTTTCTCACCAACCTCTACTTCCCAATAAAATTCTCCCAAGGAGAAACCTTGCAAAGCCACTACACTTGGAGCCTGAAATCTCTTCTCAGTTTCAGGTAAATTGATAACATGTTTGTCTTCATAGGTCACTTTTTTACAGTCTTCAGATACATGGAGTTTGGGGTGGGCAGTTTTTGGATCCAGAGTCACCTTCACTGGGAAGAAGAAAAAAAATGGTGTGGAGGGTATGTGTGGAAGGGGCATTGTGGAAGAAAGATAAAGAAAAGAAGAGGAACAGCAAGGAAGATGTATAGATGGAAGAAGAAGAAGGAAGAGATGGAGAGAGACAGACAGACAGAGAAAGAGAAAGGGGGAGAGAGAGAGAGACAAAGATAGAAACAGGGAGACAGAGAGACGAGACAGGAAAGAAGACTATTCCAAATTTTAGAATAAGATATACTGGGTCAATATAGATTCTTATAAACATTCCCTCCATGTTGCTTTGTTTTCCCTACCTGTCACAATTGAATGTTAGAAAAATCTGATCCCTCACTATTTTCCATGAACATTATGTGACTATTTTACCTTTAGTAAAAATAGAACTGAGGATAGGGGAACAAAATATTCCAGAAAATATCTGGAATGACTTACACTAGAAGAAGAGAGGGAAAAGAGCAACCAAGAACAAGGTAATGAGATGAGACATGACTTTAACAACAAACCATGTTGGGGGGCGGCTAGGTGGCACAGTGAATAGAGCACCGGCCCTGGAGTCAGGAGGACCTGGGTTCGGATCCAGCCTCAGACACAACACAACACACACACACACACACACACACACACACACACCCCTAGCCGTGTGACCTTGGGCAAGTCACTTAACCCCAATTGCCTTCGCCGCCCCCCCCCAAAGGCAACAATAAACCATGTTGATGGAGGTAATAGTGATACTAATTCCAGTTCCTCCCCTCTACATAACCCAGTTGTCTTCTCTTGCCCCCTCTGAAACCTTTGATTTGACTAATAAAGTGACTCCAATTTGTGTAAAATTAGACACCTGTCCTCCAAAAATTTGTTCCCAAGATGGAGGAATAAGTTCAAAAGTCATGAAATCAGTGACTTGATCAGTTTGCTCTGAATCAGTGTTTAGGGAAAATTGAAAGAGCAGAGAGAGTGAAGAAACCCAGCTAAGGAAAATGCCCTCATTTATAGTTACCTGCATGTTTAGCTGCATATTCCCATCCTGAAAAGATACAGACAGGTCTAAGTTATTGCTGGGATTGGAAGCAAGAAAAGTACAAGACTGAGATAGAGAGATGGGAGATGAAAAAAAAAATGAAAGAACAATATATGATGAGTGGATAGAGAAAGACATGATAGAATCTGACATAAAAACAACTTCTCATACCTCTTCTTTTCATTTCTATCCTCCAATCTAAAATCAATAAATAAAAGAAGTTAAGAAAAAACATCTAAGAAAGAGAACTTAGTACACAGCAAAAAGAATGAATGAACAAATGAAACTTACCCAGCTCTTCTGTAAGTTTCCCTAAAAATAAAAAAGAATAACAGAAATGTTTCAGAAAACCACTCAGAAGAGATGAAGATTTAAAGCAGAGAGGAATCTAATTGACAAGAGGTAAAATCAGACAATTCTGGGTAGAGGGAACATTCCAGAAGGTGTTCTCTGTATGTAGTCAGATGCCATGTGAAAGAATATAGTCTTTCCATGATGAGAACAGAGTTGTTGAGATCCCTCAATGCGGTACAGCCAGGGAGAAATCAGAACAAAGTAAGAGGTTCTTCACCACTCTGTAGACATGGAAAATGTTTAATAAATGTTGAAGGATGGATGAAGAGAATTTTTCAAATGACAAGAAGAAAGGGTCAATAGTGAAAAGTCATAGAGGATTATATAGTGCCTTCCCCTCCCCATTCCCATTACCTTTATGTCTGTGGAGAAAAAAACCAGAAGTAATAAGAATCAACAAGATAACCATCATAACACCGAAAGCATAGCTCCAAGGAGAAGGCTGAAAAAACTGATCTGCAAGACAACCCCATAGGACAACTTAGAACCAACTTAGACATCTTTAGTAATTAATTCTAAAAAATGTATTAAAATGATTTTGATAATAATAATGAAAATCCCAATATAAACATGAGTTATTGTTAAAGCACTGAGAGGCGGTATAATGTCATGAAAAAAGCCCTGGATGTGGAGTAAGTTCTACTATTTACAACTGTTTTGTGTGCTCTTGAACTTCCGTTTCCTTGCCTGTAAAATGAGGTGACTGAATTTCTATAGTCTCTTCCAGGTCTACATCTATGAACAATGAAGGTTTACAAAGCACCTTCCTCTCTACTACCCCATATCATACATCTTACAATCCTGTATACCAGTTTTATGAAGAGGAAACAGAAGTAGTTGTTTCAAGTTCCAAGATCATCAAATTTTACTGTGAGATACATATCTCCATTTTTTCGTAATAATAGCATGTGAAACTCTATGGTTTCGATGTGGTTAAAATTTAGGTAAACTGTATTGAAAATAGGGGTTTTAAACTTTTTTTTTATCATAGGCCCTTTAGGTAGACTGACAAAACCTGTGGTCATCTTCTTAGAATATTTTAATGTATAAAGTAAAATATATAGAACTACAAACAAAGTAATTATTTTAAAATATAGTTATCAATATACATTTTTTAACAACACAATTCCTGGATCCTAGATAAAGGATTCTTACAACAACAGGATTCCCCAGATCTACCAATATGCTTTATGTTAATGCTTTTCAGTCATTTTGGTTGTGTCTGACTCTTTGTGACCTTATTACAAATTCTGAAGTAGAAAAGTCACTTTTGTCAAAGGTTCTCTTCATTTCTACCAATAGACACAGCTCTATGTCTATTTTCTGATTTGTCAATTAATAATCCGTTTCATTTGTCATAAAATGAATTGAAACAAGTGAAAAAAAACCTGAAACTTCCTAGTGTTAGATTTCTTGCATTTGTTGTATAAGTAGGCCTCATCCTGTTTATTAATGTATATAATTTGAGCATATTCCCCCATCTGGTACCTTTGTAAAGTGAATTACTAAATGTAGAACCAAAATCCACAAATCTAAGACTAAGAATATCAAGTTCTGCCAAGTGAACAAGCCAAGGAGGCTTCCCTTCCATTTCCTTCCACTCTATTCTGCTACTTACCAGCTATTCTCACTCTGGACTCCTGTCTGAGGCCCCAGATGTCAATAGAGCATGAAATATCTCCAGTGGAAGGTTCTTGTAGAATGAGAGAGGTTTCTATGTTAAATAGGCCATTATCCCCTGTGTTTGTCTTGAAGCCTGATGACAAAGGCTGTCCCTGATGATTTTTCCACTGTACCTTAGGCCTAGGGAACCAGCCAACTGATTGACATATCAGCAAGATGCCTCTCTCTCTGTATCTTTCAAGAGAGATGAGAGGGGATGACCCAAGAGCTGCAGAAAGTGGGGAATAAGATGAAAACAAAAATCTTACTTCAATAATATTTAGGAGCATAGCTTATCCTGTACTTGGGTAATTCTTCTATTGTTCTTGTTTTGAGGGAATAGAGGAAGGACTGCTTGCTTGTTTGCTTACTTTCTTTTCTGTCTACTGATCAAAGAGCAGGAAAAATCTGACAACCCCACTCTTTCAGTAGGATGTTCTACTTAACTCAACTTGAAGAAACTGTGTAATTGGAAATAAATAACTGACCTGCTACATGGAGCTCCCAAGTATGCTCCTTGTAGAAAGTTTGGGAGCTAAACCAGCATCCATACATCCCTGAATCTGAAAGGGTTACATTCTTCAGCTTTAAGGATATTCTTCCTTCAGTGGTGGCATCTTGCACACATTGGGTTTTCCCTTGATACTCCTGCATCTTTCTCTTCTGCATTTCTTTCCCATCCTTGTATAGAAGCAGCACAGAAGATAATTGGTCCCTGAAGAACCTCACCTCTATGTCCTCCAAACTCATCTTGGGCAAGACATGACAAGAGAAAATGACATCTTCTCCCACCAATGCCTGAATAGGCTCATCTGGGCCAATCACCTGAAAATTACCTATAGGGATAATAAGAAAAGGTCTATTAACCACGGCCACTTGTCAATATAATGTGCAGAGTTTGAATTAGGTACAGAAATGAAGGTTTTATATTGCCCCTTCTCAATCTTCAGCTGTTTTACCCAGTATATAAGCCTTTCGTTGTTTAATTAACCCAAGACAAGGGTCATAAATCTAGAAACTATAAACAAATAATGTCCCCATAAAATAACAAAATATTCACGTTGGGAGGGGATTTAGATGTCATCTAGTATAACCATCCATTGAATGACAGAATTTCCTATGCAACACTCCTTAGAAGTGACGATTCAGATCCTGCTCACACTCATTACCAATGATTGGGGATCACACTACTTAATAAGACAGCCCATTTCATTCTAGTATGGCTCTAATTAGAATCTTATTCCTTATAGTGAATGAAAATCAGACTTCCTGCACCTTCTCTTCATTGTTTTAGATTTTCTACTAGAGATACACAGATTAAATCAAATTCCTCTTTCACAAACTTCACATATTTGAAAACTTATAAATGAATAGAAAGTTAAAGATGGGTTGTAATCTGGACCAGTAGAATAAGAACACATTCATGTTGATGAAATCATAGGTCTACCAAGTCAACCAAATATGGAAGCATCATTTGTCCCCAAAGCTTCTCTTTAATACCTTATCTTCGTACTGTTCTTCATAAAATGTAATTTTCAAGTGTATTGGAAAAACAGGAACCATAATCATTTCATTGCCTCTTGGCAGACTAGTAACCATTTGGTGGCTTAATATTAGAAAGTCCCCAAACTCTCTGTAATTAAACTTGAAAGGAGTATAGTTTCATCCACTGTTGTAGCTAGTAATTGATTTCTTTGGAAAGGAGACCCTGAATTTGCCAGTTTTGGTGTTTTTCTTATAAGCACTGTTTTCTTAATTGCTAAAGTACTCCATTTCTTTCCATGTTTCCTGCTATTGAAAAGAGAATGATTTCTTATGCTGAAGATAAATCCTGTTACTTATATTCCAAATGCTCTTCCCCCTCTTTCTCCTCTCCTCTTCTGAGAAATGCTTTTTTTCCTATCCTAAGGGGATACAGAATGCAGGTCTTTAGCTATTTTCTCTTGATGAAGATGTTATCGACCTTCATGGAAGAAACATACAAATTCAGAGTAAAGATTGAATATTATTTTATTCTCTATTTTTCTTTATCTTTTCCCCCCAAAATGTAGCTAATGTGCAAAGATGTTTTGTATGACATAGTATCTATAATGGGTATCTTATTTCTTATCACCTCAATGAGTGGAGGAGACCATGGAGGGCAAGAGACAACTTATAGCTGAAAATAAAAATAAAATAAAAGTTCATGGTTCTTCACAGATTTGTGATTTCCTTCATGTTGACATTTCCTCCATGAAAGTGGTTCTCAGTTCATCTGTGCCTTAAAAACATGGTTTCTAGGGGCAGAGCTAAGATGGCAGCACAGAAGCAGGAAAACTCCTAGTGCTTCCCCCATAACCACCTCAAATATCTACAAAATGACTCTAAACAAACTTCGGGGCTACAGAACCCACAAAGAGATAGAGAGTAACAAACCTCCCACTGAAGACAGCCCAGCAGGTGGACAGGAAGGGTTCATTGCAGCACACTGGGAGCAGAGCCTAGCCTACTGTGAGCCCAAGGTTTTAGCCTCATGGCACCTGATCAGCCTTGGCTAGAGGGAAATTCAAGACAGTGGATCACCAGCAGCTGTGGAGGTTTCCAGAATTATCAACCCATAGAAGCCAAAGACAAAGTGAGAGGTCAGTGTAGACTTTGAGAACAGGGAGTCTGAGAGTGAGGTCCAGCCTCTGCCCTGTGGAGGAAGAAGGGGCTGAGGTGTGCTGCCATGTGGCTGCTTCAGAGTTCCTGGCCTGCAAATTGTAGGGGGACCAAGCAACCATTCTGAGGAGTGGAGGTCCAGGAATGGGTGACTAGTGAGCCAGAGTGTGTGGAAGTTTCAGAGAGGGGCTGTGGCAGCTGTGAAAACCCCAGCAATTTGGGACAAAGCTCTCCTCTCTGGAAGCGAAGTTCTGCTATGGCAAAAAGCTCAAAATTCAAGTTATTTAGTGGCAACATGAGCAAGCAAAGGAAGCAAAGCAAGCACAGCAATCTGACTTTGGATTCCTTTTTGGGGGACAAAACGTATCAAAGCATGGAAAAGGAGGAAGACAACTTCGAGAAAAATATGAAATGGTTACAGGCCATAGAGGAGCTTAAGAAGGATTTTGAAAGCCAAGTAAGAGAAATGGAGGAAAAATTGGGAAGAGAAATGAGAATGATGCAAGAAAATCATGAAAAGAGAGTCAACAACCTGACTGAAGAAAATAACACCTTAAAAATAGACTAACTCAAATGGCAAAAGAGGCTGAAAAAGGCAATAAGGAGAAGAAGGCCTGAAAAAGCCAAATTTGCCAGATGGAAAAAGAATCTCAAAAACTCACTGAAGAGAATCATTCCTTCAGAATTAGATTGGAGCAAATGGAAGCTAATGACTTTATGAGAAAACAAGATAATATGAAACATATCCAAACAAATGAAAAAAGTAGTAGGCAATGTGAAATATCTTACTGGAAAAACCACTGACCTGGAAAATAGATCCAGGAGAGATAATTTAAAAATGATTGGACTACCTGAAAGCCATGATGAAAAAAAAAAGAGCCTAGAAATCATCCTTCAAGAAATTCTCAAGGAAAATTGCCCTGATGTTTTAGAACCAGGGGGAAAAATAAAGGTTGAAAGAATCCACCTATGACCTCTTGAAAAAGATCCCAAAAAGAAAACTCCTAGGAATATTATAGCCAGGTTCTGAAATTCCCAGATCAAGGAGAGAATATTACAAGCAGCCAGGAAGAAACAATTTGAATATTGTGAAAACACAATTAGGATAACCCAGGATCTGGCAGCTTCTACACTGAGGGATGGAAGGGCTTAGAATATGATATTCTGGAGGTCAAAGGAGCTGAGATTAAAACCAAGAATCACCTACCCAGCAAAACTGAATATCATGTTTTAGGGGGAAACATGGTCATTCAGTGGAATAGAGGGAAAGTGTATAGGCTGTAGCTTACCTGGTGCTGAGCTGGAACTGGTAGGGGTGGCTGGTGCAAAGGCACAGTGGGGTTTTTCTGTTTTCCCAGGATTCCACTGAAACTAGGGTGAGGTGTAAGACTAGGGATGGTCTGGCCACTGGATATCCCCTTTTCCCCAGGGGCTGCACTACATCATGGGAAGATTCAGCCACTGGTGGATGCCCATCCCCCACACAACTGTTAGTTCTCCACACTGGTGTTTGCTGATTCCCCTGGCTGTGTGAAGACTTATGGTGGTGGTGGTGGTGTTTCCTGGTGGTGATGCTTGCATGCTACACCACACTGGGACTCATGCCTTCTGTCCTGTATTTACCAGCTGGGCTAGTGTATCTCTAAATTAACAAAGATTTAAATCTAATGTTTGCTGAGTTAAATAGACTTGGAGGTAAAGAGAAGACAGAAGGTAGCACAAATAAGGGCAGGCTTACCTGATCCTGGACCTATTAGGCTGAGCGCAAAGATAAGAAAGAGGTGGTACTCAAATGATTTGTAAGCTTGAATGTGGCATGGCAGAACAGAGATAATCAACATATCTGTGGATCTGTTCACAAGAACCTAGAAACAAAAGGCAAGGAGATATCTTAGAGTATGTACTAAGAAGCACTGGAGGGAGGTAAAAACTGAGCTTAATTCTTTGATTCTTTCTACACATTTTTATGATCCTTAGTGATTATGTGTATTTTCTTTTATTTCTCAAAATTTTAATTTATTTTATTTTTAGTTTTCAACCATTCATTTCCACAAGATTTTGAGTTACAATTTTTTCTCTCCATGTCTTTCCCCTACCCCACCACAAAATAGCAAGCCTACTGAATATCCCTTCCCCCAATCTGTTTTCTCTTATATCTTCCCCCTTCACTCCCTAACTTTCTAGTAGGGCAAGATGGGTTTCTCTATGCCAGTACATATATATATATATATATATATATATATATATATATATAATTTCCCAGTTGCATGTAAAAACCCAATTTTTAAACATTTGTTTTTAAAACTTTGAGTTCCAGATTTTTTCCACTTCTTCCCTCCTTACCCACCCCCAGTGGGAAGATAAACAATTCAATATAGATTGTACATGTGTAGTTATCCAAATCATTTCCATAGTAGTTATATTGTGAAAGACTAACTATATTTCCCTCCATCCTATTATTCTATTTTCTCCATTGACCCTATCCATTTTCAAAAATGTTAGCTTCTAACTACCCTCTCCCCCAATCTACCCTCCCTACTATCCTCACCCCTCTTATCCCCTACCCCATATTATCCTATATGGTAAACTACCCAATTGAATGTGCATGTTACTCCTTCCTTAGGCCAAAGTCTATGAGAATCAGGTTGTCCCATTCCCTTTCACCTTCCTGCTCTTCCCTTCCATTGTAACAGTTTTCTCTTGCCTCTTTTATATAAGATAATTTACCCTAATTTATCACTCCCATTCTTCTCCCAATAAATTCCTCTCTCACCTCAATTTTATTTTTTAGATATCATCATTTCATATT
The DNA here is from genome assembly GCA_011680675.1 of Gymnobelideus leadbeateri. Classification (NCBI taxonomy): domain Eukaryota; kingdom Metazoa; phylum Chordata; class Mammalia; order Diprotodontia; family Petauridae; genus Gymnobelideus; species Gymnobelideus leadbeateri. The sequence continues at coordinate 72,725 of WOXC01002830.1, forward strand.
CAACTCATACTGCACCCTCTGTCTAGGTATACATGAATATACAAATGCACACACTCACACATATATATATACATATATATATATATTTATATGCACATACATCCTCCTATACATACATACATATGTATAGATAACTATGTGTGTATACATACACATATATACACACATGTATATATAGAAAAAGTCTTGAGTTACAATTATTGTTTTTCCATGTAGGAATATAAATAGTTCAACTTTAATAAGTTCCTTATGATGTCTTTTTCATGTTTATCTTGCTTCTTGTATTTGAAAGTGAAATTTTCTGTTCAGCTCAGGTTTTTTTCATCAAGAATACTTGGAAGTTCTTGATTCCATTGAATGACCATATGTTTCACTGCAGCATTATACACAGTTTTGCTGGGTAGGTAATTCTTGGTTTTAGTCCTAGCTCCCTTGACCTCCAGAATATCATATTCCAAGCCCTTTGATCCCTTAATGTAGAAGCTGCTAGGTCATGTGTTATCCTGATTGTGTTTCCACAAAACTAAAATTGTTTCTCACTGACTGGTTGTAGTATTTTCTTTTGGACCTGGGAACTCTGGGTTTTGGCTATAATATTCCAAGAAGTTTTCTTTTTGGGATCTTCTTCAAGAGGTGATTGATGAATTTCTTTCCATTTCTATTTTGACCCCTGTTTCTAGAATATCAGGGCTATTTTGCTTGATAATTTCTTGAAAGATGGTGTCTAGACTCTTTTTTGATCATGGCTTTCAGGTAGTTCAATAAATTTTAAATGATCTCTCCTGTATTTATTTTCTAGGTTAGTGGTTCTTCCAATAACATATTTCACGTTGCCTTCTATTTTTCCCAATTTTTGGATCTGTTTTATAGTATTTCGATTTCCCATAAAGTCATTAGCTTCCAATTGCTCCAATATAACTTTGAAGGAGTTATTCTCTTCAGTGAGTTTTTGAAATTCCTTTTCCATCTGGCAAATTAGGCTTTTTAAAGCATTTTTTCTATTCATTGGCTTTTTGGGGCCTCTTTTGCCATTTGAGTTAGTCTAATTTTTTAAGGTGTTATTTTCTTCAGTGTATTTTTGGGTCTTCTTTAGCAGGCTGTTGACTTGCTTTTCTTGATTTTCTTGCATCATCCTCATTTCTCTTCCTAATTTTTCCTCCACTTCTCTTACTTGATTTTCAAAATCTTTTTGAGCTCCTCGATGGCCTGTAATCAGTTCATATTTTTTCTTGGAGGTTTTTGATGCAGGACTTCCAACTTTGATGTCTTACTCCTGCCCCATGCCTTAATAATTTTTGTACCCTCAAAAGGATTCTATCATCTCTTTGTGCTCCAGTTGCTTGCTCATATTGGTAGTCAATTACTTGACTTTTGAGGTCTTTGCCATGGTAGAACTCTGCTTCCAGAATGGAGAGAGGTTTGTCTCAAGTTGCTGGCATTTTTGCAGCTTCCAGAGCTATTAGATGGGCACACTCTCTACAGCTCCCACACTCTCTGGCTCACTGGTCACACTCCAGAACCACCACCCAAGACTAAGATCTGGATCCAAGCAGGATCTAAGTGCCTCCTCTGCTTCTTGTTCTGGGGGCAGCAGAGGTTCCGCACTCCCCCTGTTCCTAACAAAGTTTCACACTGACCTTTTACTTTGTCTTTTACATTTGTGGATTGATTAGTCTGGAAACCACTACAGTTGCCGGTGATTTACTCATGTAAAGTTTGCTCCAGCCACCACTGCTGGTTCAGGGTCCCCTGGGGCTAAAACCATGGCTCTGTTGGGACTGGGCTCTGCTCCCAGCACACTGTGATAGACCCTTCCTGATGGTCTGCAAGGCTTCCTTCAGCGGGAGATTTGTTTCTCTCTGTGACTTGGTGCGTTTTGTAGCTCTAAAATTTGTTTAGAATAATTTTTTACGTGTATTGGAGAAGGTAGAAGCTGGAGCGACACAAAAGTCTTGTTTCTACTCCACCATCTTGCCTCTGCCCAATTCTCTGATTCTTAAATAGGTCTTATAAATATGGAGTCCCATAACTAAAAGGAGACATACTCTTGGGAATGTACTTAGGGAAAATATTCTCTTACCTTCAACCCAAGTCACACTGTTAACAGAAGGAAATGGAGAAGGATTTTCTCGCTTACAGCGTTAAATAGAACACATTATTTTGCCCAGTTAGGCAACAGGGGAAGAATGGCGATATATGATTTCTAAAACTATGTTAATACAAACATAGTGTGAAGGAAATAAAAAGGAAAACTCAAAGACTAGGGGATAAATTAGAGTTTCTGTCTGATTTCTTTTAATCCTGCCAACTGACCTCTCAGCTCAACTTTAACCAATCTAAAATTTGCCCTGTGACTCAGAGGTTCAGGCAAGTAGAAAGAGAACTAAGTTGTGCAGTCTCAGACAGGTCACTTCATTCTGTTTTCTTTGTCATATAAAAAAGTTAGACTAGGTTACTTACATGTTCTTTCCCAGCTCAAACATAATAAAGGTAATAAGGGGCAGGTAACACATCACCCATAAATAGTCTATACACTATTAAAGTATATACTTTGGAAGAATGGGAAAGGTGGGGGAGCTTTGATTGCATAGATATTATCTGTTTTTTATGAGGAGTTGATAATCCATATTCCAAGGTCCTTCTTTTCTCCCTTTCCATATCCTCCTTGTTGCTATGTGCTCAGTCATCGATCCTTCCTTGGGAGAGGGTGGCAGGAAAATCAGGGATGCGGAATGTTAGTAAATACTACTTTTTGAATAAAACTCTGCATAACTATTGCATGGCAAAACAGGGGAAATGTAGCAGAAAGCATTGACTGATGATGTTGGTGGGAATGGGGTTGATCCTTGGGTTTCAGGATAAGGGTGTGCTGGAGCCAGATCCTCTTGGCTTTCCAGAACAGTTAATAAAATTTTCAGTTTGAGCATTTACACCTTTGAAATTGACAAATACTACAAATCAGGTCTTTTCTCTTGGGTTGGTGTGTGTATGTGTGTGTGTGATTGTTGCTGTTGATTTCTATATTTGAGAAAGCAATAGACAAAGGATAAATAGAGGTACTAAGCCTAAATGGTAGAGAGAAGTCAGGAATGTTCCTCAGCTCTTCCAAATTTGCATACGAATAACTTTAAAAATTTGCCAAAACAAATTCCACAGTGGCTGAACCCACAAAAGGGAGCAAAGAAACAATTTTCCAACCCAACACAACCTAGTCAACAACAACAACAACAACAAAAGTTTCACATCAGAGTGAAAGCAGAGTACAATCTGGTGCAGGCTATGCCAACACAGACTGGAACACAGAAAACCAGAAATAGGACATGGGAGCTACTCAATATGTAGTAGCAATGGCTACTTCAAGACCTCTCAACCTACACACAGTAAAGGCATTAGATAAATGATCAGAAAGAGGTTAAGGAGTCTTTTGGCTGGCACTAAGGGCAGGAATCTGTTGATTTGCCCATACTTGGATCCCAATCGCAGTTCTGGATGGCAGTCCAAAGTATTAGGAGTAGTAGCACACCAGAGTTTGCAGCCAAAGTGAGCAGTAACCCTGGTCAGAGTTCCATAGCAGAAAAGAGTGTTTGTGGTTGCTCACAGATCAGAGTACAGGCCAGAAGAGTAATAAATGCACCTCCCCTTTCCTCATGTCTCTTTAGAAGAGATGAAAGCTCACAGACCCCTGAAGCCAGCTCTGAAAACAGCTGCACAAAAAGCCTGAAGCTTAGGAAAGTGCTACTTGCACCTCAGAAGCAGTGACCCCCTTTACCATAGAGGTACAATTCAACAAATAGCTTGGAAAAATGAGCAAACAAGAGAAAAAAAGATTCAACCCATAGAAAGTCATTATGATGATAAGAAAGACCAAACACATACTCAGAAGGTGGCAACAAAGTAAAAACTCTTATATCCAAAGTCTTTAAGAAAAAAAATGTGAATTGGTCTCAGGCTATGGAAAGAAAAAAAAAAGATTTAAAAGTAAAATTAGGTGAGAGGACAAATTGGGAAGAGGCATGAGAGTGATGTTTAAAAAATCATGAGAAAAAGAAATGACTTTCAGTGTCGCACCTGTGAAAAGGCAGAAAAACTCCACCCGGTCTCAGTAAATGCCAGACACCACCACTAGGACCCCAGCTCATCATCAGGGAAGTTTGCCAGACTCCTACACCCTCCAGCTGCCATCGCCTGAGCCCCCAACACACAAAATCAGTGACCAACACCCTGGCCCCCAGCAAAAGAAGTTTGAAACAGTGCCCTCTGTGCTCCAGCAGGAAAGCTCAACTTCAAAAGCCAGGAAATAGGGAGATATGAGCAAAAAGCAGAAATGAACACAGACCATAGACCAATTTCCTTAATGAATATAGGTGCAAAAATTTTAAATAAAATATTAGCAAAAGGATTACAGCAACGTCTCATGAGAATAATACACTTTGATCAGGTAGGATTTATTCCAGTTATGCAAGGCTGGTTCAATATTAAGAAAACTATCAGTGTAATTGATCATATCAACAATAACACTAGTAGAAACCATATGATTTTCTCAATAGATGCAAAAAAAAGCTTTTGACAAAATACACCAATTCCTATTAAAAAACACTAGAAAGCATAGGAATAAAGGGAACCTTCCTTAAAATGATAGGTAGCATCTACCTAAAACCATCAGCAAGTATTATATGTAATGAGGATAAGCTAGAAGCATTTCCAATAAGATAAGGGGTGAAATAATGATTCAACTATGATCCCTATTATTCAATTTGGTATTAGAAATGTTATCCATAGCAATTAGAAGAAAAAGAAATTGAAGGAATTAGAATAGGCAAAGAAGAAACTAACCTATCACTCTTTGGAGATGATATGATGATATACTTAGAGAATCCTAGAGAATCAAGTAAAAAAGAACATGAAATAATAATCAACTTTATCAAAGTTGCAGGATAGAATATAACCCCACATAAATCCTCAGCATTCCCATATATTTCTTTTTTTTAAATATAATATCATTTTATTAAGAATTTCCTAGAGTGAGTGTGCTGGGAGTTTGTTTCTGGGATACAGAACTCATCTCCTTGTTTATTATGTTTATAATAAGTATGAATAAATATGAAGTTACCACAAGGCAATGATGAGCTAAATAGTTGAAGAAATGTTAAATACCAAATGCTACCACAGAATGCCTTAAACAATTCTAAGAATTAAAACCAAAGCTAAGCATAGACCTGTTTTGTTTTTCTTGTTGTTCAGTCATTTCAGTCATGTCCAACTCTACATGACTCTATTTGGGGTATTCTTGGCAAAGTTACTGAAGTGGTTTGTCATTTCCTTCTCCAGATCATTTTATGGATGAGGAAACAGAGATGAACAGGGTCAAATGACTTGCCCAGGATCATTACAGCTAGTATCTGAAACCATATTTGAACTGAGGAAGATGAGTCTTCTTGACTCCAGGCCTGATGTTCTAGCCATTATACCACCTAGCTGCCTTTGTTTTACATTTTAAACAAATACTTTATTAACTTCTGTTTTACATCATTCATTTCCGCCAGATTTTGAGTTACAATCATTTTCCCCCCATTATTCCCCTACCCAACCTCCCAGAATAGCAGTCCCACAAGATATCGCTTCCTCCAATCTGCTCTCTCCCATACCTTCTCCCATACCCCCCATCGACTTTTCCATTAGAGGAAGATGAATCTTTGTGTCCCAATGCCTGCACATCTTATCTCCCAATTATAGGCAAAAGAGTATTAATAATAGTATTTATATATATATATATATTTGAAACATTTAATGTTATGACCTTGAATTTCAGATCCATTTCCTTCCTCCCTTGTCACCCATTCCTTCTTGGGAGATAAGTAATTCAGTATATGTTGCACATGTCTAGCTATGCAAAACATTATCATGGTAGATATATTGTACAAGGCTGCTTATAATTCCCTCCCACTCATCCCACCCCCCACCTGGTCCATTCCCTACACGATCCTGTCCCTCTTCTATAGTGGGTACTTCCCACCTCCCCTCACCCCAAGGATGCCCTCCCATCCATCATCCCTCCTCTCATCCCCCTTCCCCCTATCCTGCTGCAGGTTGAGATATCCCATTTAGTATGTATGTCATTTTTCTCCCTGAACCAAATTCAATGTGAATGTGGTTTTGCCTTTTTAGCCTTCCTTATTCTCCCCCTCCTTTGCAACCACTTCCCCTACATGAGATAGTTTACCCTACCATGTCTCTCCCCATCTCCTCTTGCCACTTTCCTCTCTCACCTCATAATTTCATCCCTTGAGTATTCTCCCTTCCCAACAAATTCAACCTATGCCCTCTATCCATATATAACTGTAACCATATATACACACATTCACATATGTATTCATATGACCACACACCCTTCTTCCATTATTTTCAGAGTGAGAAAGATATCATCAGTCACAGTTATTGCTTTTCCATATAGAAATGTAAATAGTTCAACTTTGATAAGTTCCTTTTGATTTCTTTTCCCTGATTACCTTCTCAGGCATCTCTTACTTCTTGCGTCTGGATGTCAAATTTTCTGTTCAACTCTGGTTTTTTCCTCAAGAATGCTTGAAAGTCCTCTATTCCACTGAATGACCATATTTTTCCCTGAAACAAAATACTCAGTTTTGCTGGGTAGGTGACCCTTGGGTTCAGTCCCAGCTCTTTTGGAATATGGAATATCATATTCCATGCCCTTCGATCCCTCAGTGTAGAAGCTGCCAGGTCCTGGGCTATTCTGATTGTGTTTCCACAATATAGAAATTGTTTCTTCCTGGCTGCTTGAAGTATTTTCTCCTTGATCTGGGGATTCTGGAACCTGGCCATAATATTTCTGGGAGTTTTCTTTTTGGGATCTTTTTCAGGAGGTGATCGGTGGATTCTTTCAACCTCTATTTTTCCCTCTGGATCTAAAACATCAGGGCAGTTTTCCTTGAGAATTTCTTGAAGGGTGATTTCTAGGTTCTTTCCTTGATCATGGCTTTCAGGTAGTCCAATAATTTTTAAATTGTCTCCTGGATCTATTTTCCAGGTCAGTGGTTTTTCCCATGAGATATTTCACATTGCCTTCTATTCTTTCATTTGTTTGGATCTGCTTAACAGCATCTTGATTTCTCATAAAGTCATTAGCTTCATTTGCTCCAGTCTAACTCTGAAGGAATGAATCTCCTCAGTGAGCTTTTGAGATTCTTTTCCATCTGGCAAATTCGACTTTTTAAGGCATTCTTCTCCTCATTGCCCTTTTGGGCCTCCTTTGCCATTTGAGTTAGTCTATTTTTTAAGGTGTTGTTTTCCTCAGTCAGGCTGTTGACCCTCATTTCATACTTTGCCTGCATCCTTCTCATTTCTCTTTCTAATTTTTCCTCCACTTCTCTTATTTGATTTTTAAAGTCCTTCTTAAGGTCCTCTATGGCCTGCAGCCCACTCATGTTTTCCCCTGGGGCTTTTGGAGCAGGACTTCTGACCTCACAGTCCTTTTCCGCTCTATGCCCCCAAAATAGGAGTCTAGGGTTGCATTTTTCTGTTTCCTTTGCCTTGGCATGTTGCCACTTAATTGCTTGACTTTTGGGCTTGTTGCCACACTATGGCTTTAAGGCCAGCTAGAGGAATCTTCGTCCCGAACGTGTGGGGGGCAACTTCCGTTTCTGGCAAGCTGTAAACCCACCCACAACTTCCACCCTAGATCACAATCCAGATCCAGGGAGGTTAAAGCAAGAGCGATTACCCCCCAAGACTGATCGCTGGATCTCCCCACGATTTGTAGGTTGGGAGCCGGAAATGCCTCTGAAAACTACACAGTGGCGTGTCTCCTCAGCAGCTTCTAGCCCCCAGGGGAGGGAGCTGACGCATTCCCCAAATACAGGTCCCAAAGTCCATAGGACACTAACCTCTTACTTTGTCCTAGGCAAGTCTATGTTGATAATTCTGGCGTCTCCACAGTTCCTGGTGTTCTGGGGTTCCTCCAGCCAGCTGCTGGCCCTGCCGCCCTGGGGCTAAAACCTCGGCTCACATGGACCTGGGCTCGGCTCGGCTCCTGCGCTCTTCGGGCTGCCAGCTCCCAGACCACTGTGCTGGTCCTTCCTGCAGGGTGCTGGGCTGTCCTCAGCGGGAGGTTAGCTTCTCTGTGTCATTCTGTGGGTGCTGGGGCTCCAGAAGATTTTCAGAGTCCTTTTTTACATAGTTTGTGGAGAATCTGGGGGCAGAGAGGCTTGGACGAGCTGTTTCTATTCCGCCATCTTGGCTCCGCCCCCTCATTCCTATATATTTCTAACAAAGCCTAACAGCAAGAAATAGAAAGAGATTCCATTTAAAGTAACTATAGATATTATAAAATATTTGGGAGTCTACCTGCCAAAACAAACCTAGGGACTATCTGAGCAAAATTATAAGATATTTTTCACACAAATAAAGTCAGATTTAAATAATTGGAAAAAACATCATTTGCTCATGGTGGGATTGAGCTAATATAATAAAAATGACAGTTTTACCCAAATTGATTTACCTCTTTAGTATCATACTAATGAGAGTACCCCAAAATTATTTGATAGAGTTAGGAAAAATAGCAACAAATTTCATCTGGAAGAACAAAACATCCAGAATATCAAAGGAATTAATGAAAATAAATGATAGAGAGGGTGATCTAGCCATACCAGATTCGAAATTGTATTATAAAGTAGCAGTCATCAAAACTACTTGGTACTGGTACTTGGTATTGTTTACAGCCAATGTCTCTGATAAAAGTCACATTTTTGAAATATACAGAGAACTGGGTCAAATTTATAAGAATATAAGTCATTCCACAATTGATAAATGGTCAAAGTATATGAACAGACAGTGTTCAGAGACAGAAATTAGTGGTATCTATAATAATATGTAAAAATGATCCAAATCAATATTGATTAGAGAAATGCAAACCAAGACAACTTTTAGGTACCACACCTCACCCATCAGATTGGCTAAAATGACAAAACAGAAAAATGATAAATTCTGGAAAAGACACGTGAAAATTGAAACACTATTGAATTGTTGGTGGAGCTGTGAACTGATCCAACCATTCTGGAAAGCAATGTGAACCTACGCCCAAGGGGCTATAAAATTTGCATACCCTTTGGCCCAGCCATAGCACTTCTAGGGCTGCAACCCAAAGAGATCATACAAGTAAGGGGAGACCTATACATTAAAAAAATATTTATAACAACTCTTTTTGAGGTGGCAAAGAATTGTAAATCAAGGGCTTGCCCTTCAATAGGGGAATGGCTAAACAATTTGTGGTATATGAATGTAATGGAAATGTGCTATAAAAAATGAGGAAGAGATGTACTTCATAATTACCTGAAGAGACTTCTATAAGCTGATATAGAGTGAGGGGAGTAGAACTAGGAGAACATTGTACACTATTACAGACACATTATATCTGTGATGACTATCTTTGAAAGACTTGGCTCTTCTCAGCAATGCAAGGTTATAAGGTAACTCCAAAGCATCTCATGATGGAAAAGGTTATCCACATCCAAAGAAAGAATTACAGAGTCTGGATGCTGACTGAAGCAAACTACTTGCTTTCTCTCTTTTGTTTTGTTTTGTTTGTTTCTTGTTCAATCTATTGGTTATAATTCTTTACAACTTGACTTATGTTTAATGTGAAGGTATATTTAGAACCTATATATAGCAGATTGCATGCTGCCATGGGGGAGAAGATGGTAGGAGAGGGAGGGGGAGAAAATTTGGAACTCAAAAACCTGTGGAAATGAATGTTGAAAAATAAAAGCAAATAAATAAAAAATATTTTAAATGCAATTCAGAAAAAATAACATATTAAATATGTGGAGTAGATAAAATGTGAGTTTGAGCTCAAATCATGAAAAAAGTACAAATAATATAAATTATGCTTGAGTTTGTCATTTGTAAATAAATATATATAACATTATCATTTATTATATAGATTATTTTATATTATTTATATATCAATTTTGCAGAGTCAGTTGCTAAACATTTACTAACACAGCTTCTTTTATTTGTTTTTATTTTTGTTCTTTGCATGAGTCAATAGAAGAAAGTATCTGATGCTAATGATAAAGCATCTAAGACATATGTGTGGGACTCTAATTATATTTCCATATGAAGACAAAACGCACCTGATTCATGTATTATTTATATATTTGGGTATGGGGTTACATCAGAGAATGCCACAGATATTTTTCAGCTTGAATGCAAAAATTGTGGCTTAATAACTCAAGGCAGCACAGCAACCCCAAAAGGAGAGTGTCAGTGAAAGGAAGAAAAAAATATAACTTTTTCTTATTTCTCAATTTCTTTGAGAATTACTTTAGATTTATGTCACAGATTACAATAAGTAATTCTGTCTGGTACACCCACTGAAAATTACTTTTCCTGTTGAAATGAAATCCCTTGATCTTGATACAGGATTTCTGAAAAATGAAAACAAAACATCCACTATAACAAAACAATACAGGAGTCCTGAAAATAAAAATAAAACAAAGCACACATGGCAACAAAATAAGATGTCCCTTGAAACAATTCAAAACTTGTAAACGGACTGAAAATTAGATTATTGCTAGTCATTTTCAGACATGTTCAAATCTTTGTGAACCCATTTGGTGTTTTCCTGGTAAAGATACCAGAGTGGTTTACCATTTCCTTCTCCAGCTAATTTTATAGATGAAGAAACTAAGGTAATCAAGGTTAAATGACTTTCCCAGAGTCCCATTAGCCGATAAGTGTCTGAGACCAGATTTGTACTCAGGAAGATGAATTTTCTGACTCCAGGCACAGTGCTCTATCGATTACTCCACCTAATTGCCCTGAGAATGAGATTACACTATTTTCCTTTTTTTTTTCACCTAGAGAAATTACTAAAATTTTGGTTACCTACAGCCATTCAGATATTATGTTGCCTTTTCTTTTGCTTCCAAGCAGGTTATCTTCCCATACTGCCTTGAAGGTGTGTGTGTGTGTGTGTGTGTGTGTGTGTGTGTGTGTGTGTGTGTGTGTTATAGATGAAAGGGATCATAGATGAGGTTCTGTCTGCTAACTGCTTCCCTCTTTTTCTCCTTTCTTTGTCTCATTATGTATCTCTGTCTCTGTCACTCTGTCTCTGTCTTCCTCTGTCGCTCTTTCTGTCTGTCTCTGTCTCTGTCTCTGTCTCTCTCTCTCTTTCCCTTTCTTACCCTCCTCAGTGTGTGTGTGTGTGTGTATGTGTGTGTGTGTGTGTGTGTGTGTGTGAAGATGATCAGTTGATCAGTAGAATAAAGTAGTTGAGACCCTGAAACAAATACCCATATATTATTTATGTAACCATCGTCAAGTCACTTAACATCTCAATCTCTCAGTGAAATCCTTTGGTGGCAGCTCTAAGAAAATGTTACAAACAAGTTCTAGAACTGCATTGGCAGGGGAAGTTTCCCCAGGAAAATGAAATGAGATATCTATATCTCTCCCCCTCTCACCACTAACGTATATATCTCCATCAAGACATTAAATTACACCTTATTTTCTATTCATATGCCATAACATTCACTTACCAGAAGCAAGTTGATGGGACCAGTAGAAAAAAAATGAAGAAGCAGGAATGACTGTAGAGAAGGGCTCTGGTTAGAGGAACTTGAGTCTATGCTGAGAGATAACAGAGGGATTGCTTGGATCATACTGCTTCTCAGAAATAAGTTGTTTAAGGGACAAAGGTTATAAGTGTTGTAAATGTGTTGTAAATATATAAGTGTGTGTGTGCACATGTGCTTGTATATATTAAAGAGAGGCTGGGAACTTTAGACTTATGTCACAGAACTATATTCCTAGCCAATTTAATTTTCCACCAGAGCAGATAAAATGCAGCCATAAACATCTATATTATCATGAACAAATAGTTTCCCTCTGCTTTAGTTAAAAAACAAACAAACAAACAAAAAACAAAACAAAAACAAAAACTGTTCCCAGACCTGAATGCAGAGTGTGGTTAATTTTATCAGTTTTTAGATAGATACTAGACAGGCATTGGATGTTGAACCGACACTGGTGATTTCCTGAGAATAACTAAGGTATCTGAGAATTGGTAGTGAGATGTTAAATAGGGGGTTATTCTTAAAGGGATGGATTCTGATAAGAGATGGAGAGGAGAGGACCTAAAAAGATGAGTTAGGAGAAGGTGATGGAACTAGAATGAAGATTCCCCTGAAATTAAGTTTTTCTGGACACTACTTCATTTTTAAACATTTTAACTTTTAAAAATAACATCCCAAGTTAATTTCTAGAGTAACAGAACCAATAGAGGGTCAAACAGAGACTTTTTCCAGTCCACAAAAAATGTAGGAGGTCAGAATGAGAAATCTGTGACCCTAGGATGGATGTTACTGCAGAGTCTATGTGCTGACAATATTACTTGTGAGACTTGGAGGCAGTAACAGTAGGAGCAACAGATTTAAGAAGTCTTAGCCTAGAAACAGCAAAGGAATCAGGCAACTGGTCAGAACAGGATTAGAGAGGATAACTGTGCTAGCACCAGGTGCATAACCAGGTGTTGTTTGTTGGTTCCATTGTGCAAAACCACTGCTGTATCATAATTCTAGGTTGCAGAGGAACACTGTTTGTACTAAGGGATTGAGGGCACTGAGGAGCAATACTGCTTGTGACTGCAAGAGATCAGGGACCTTTCCTGGGAGGTCAGAACACAGACCAGGAGAGCAATGATCTCTCCCCAGATCACAAAATCTTGAAAGCACCTGTCATGGCAAGCAAAACTGTACTTAGTTTCTTATTTTACTCAAGTGCCTTTGAGCCTCACCTGTGATTATATCAAGTCTGTTAGAAACAGAACCTGTTAAACCCATAGTGGGAGGAACTTGACAAAAACTGGAACAGGATGGACATAAGAGGAGGGTGGAAGAGGAAGGAGCTGATAGTATAAAAGCTCAAGAACAGCTGGTTCCGAGCAGAACTGAGAGGGAGAACACTTGTGGTATTGGCACTATATCTGTTCTGTCTGTGTTGATTTATGTTTGTGTTATTTTGTCAGAGAGAAGCATTCTGTCTGTTGATTATGTTACTCTGTCAGATAGAAGCATTCTATCTATTGAATTGTGTTAATTCTCTGTATACTGACAGGTTTTTACTGATGTTTTCAGAGGTCCCAGGATTTTACTGGTTATTTGTATTAATTTCTCAGATAGATGCCCTGTCTGTTGGTCTATGCTGATTTCACAGGTAGAAAGTGAATTGATGATAGTGCCCGCAGTGTGTGCCAGTATTGTTGCAACTCTGCTAAGTTTTATGTGTGGAGCTGCCTAACTGTGAATCCAGGTGGCAGTTGGGTAAATTCAGGTAAGAGCTGGAAGCATGAAGGAGGAGCCATGGAATTTGAGAGTCCGCCTCAAGTCAAGATAAAAGGACCTCTACTTGGGTACTTAGTGCTGACTGACAAGATTAAGACTATGTGACCTAGGGGTGGGAAACCCTTGTACTTTGTACTCTTTAAGGATGGTTATTTCTTAAAGATGATTGAGTTAAGGATGATTGGAAGTCAGTCTCTAATCAAGGTGAAGTCAAAATCCAATCAAGATGAAGGAATTGATTGATTCAGATTGTGATTTACTGATTGATATCTTTTGTTTAAGAATATGTGTTCACTTTAGTACTAAGCTGTTATGTTATTGTTATGAATGTTGTATTTTGGTTTCTGGGCAGAGATAAAAATAGGAATAGAAATGAGAGTGAAGTAAAGAAATCATGAACAGAAAATTAGCAGCTTGTTAAAAAAAAGGCACAAAAAATACTAGAGAAAGCAAGTTAAAAAACAGAATTGTCCACATGGGAAAAAAAAGGAATAAAACTACTCTAAGGAACTAAGCCTTAAAAAGCAGAATTTGCCAAATGTGAAAACTAAAGCTCACAGAAGAAAATAATTCCTGGAGGCAGAGCCAAGATGGCAGAATGAAAGCAGGTGATTGGTTGAACTCTTCCCCCACATCCCCACAAATACCTATACAAAAAAGAATCTAAACAAATCCTAGAGCTACAAAATCCTGAAAGAGTGAAACATATCTACAATGAAAGTAATCCCTGAAGGTCAGCAAAAAGGGTCTATTGCACTAGACCAGGAATGGAGGGCAGCATAGACCAGGACAGAGCAAGCCTCAGGGGACTGAATCACTGGCAATTGTGGTGGTTGACAGACTTTTCAACCCACAAACACCAAAAACTAAACAGAAGGTCAGTGGTAAAACTCTGTTGGACCTGGTGAGAGAAGAGTGTTGTCTGGCCCCAACCCCTGGGCAGTGGCTTCCAGAGCTCCAGGCTCACAGATGGTGTGGGGATCAGGCAGCTGATCAAAGTCTTTCACAGTATATACACTATGGAAATTTTTCTGTTAACTACACATGCACAATCTATATTGAATTGCTTATCTTCCCAGTAAGGGTGAGTGATAAGGGAGGAAGGGAAAGAATCTTTAATTCAAAGTTGTAAAATCAAGTGTTTTAAAAAAATTGGTATTATCGTTTTTTACATGGAAGTGGGAAATAAGATATACAGGCACTAGGGTATGGAGATCCATCTTGACCTACTGAAAAGTCAGAGAGGGAATGGGGGAGGATATAAGAGAGAGCAGATTGGGGGAGGAGGTATACAGTGGGATCACTGTTTTGTGGTGGTAGTTAGAGGAAAGATGGGGAGAAAATTTGTAACTCAAAATCTTGTAGAAATGAATGCTGTAAACTAAAAAAATACAAAATTTAATTAAAATAAACTTTGTGAAGACAAATGAGATTGATGCAAGAAAATCATAAAAACCAAGTCAACAGCTTGCTAAAGGAGATCCCTCTCCCACCAAAGAAAAGAAAAGTGAAGAAAATAACACCTTAAAAATAGACTAACCCAAATGGCAAAAGAGGTCTAAAAAGTCAATGAGGAGAAGAATGCCTTAAAAAGCAGAAATGGACAAATGAAAAAAGGAGGTCCAGAAACTCAATGAATAAAACAATTACTTCAAAATGAGAATGGAGCAAATTGAATCTCTTGATTTTATGAGATATCAAGAAATTGTAAAACAGAATCAAAGAAAGAAAAAATAGAAGACAATGTGAAATATTTCATTCAAAAAGCACTGACCTGGAAAACAGATCTAGGAGAGATAATTTAAAAACTATTTGTCTCCCTGAAAACCAGGATAAAAAAAGAGCCTAGGAATCACCTTTAAAGAAATTATAAGGGTAGAGCCAAGATGGCAGAGTAAAAGCAGGAACTTACTTAAGCTTATCCCCAATTACTTCAAATATTAAAATTAATGTAAAATGTAAAAATTACTCTAAACAAATTTTAGAGCTACAGAACACTCCAAAAATGACAATGAAATAAGTCTCCAGTTTAGGACAGACTGGCAAACTGACAGGGTCTATTGCACCAGGTTGAGAGTGGGGCACTGTCCCACTTGGGCCATGCTGGTAGAGACCAGCAGCACAGACTGACCAGAGTAGAACTGAGGCATAGGATCAATGGCAGCTCTATTTCTTTCTAGGCTTCTCAACCCATAAACACCGAAAAGAAAGTAAAAGGTCAGTGGGAACATCTTTTGGACCTGGGTGAGAGAAGAGTATGGTCTGGCCCCTGACTCTGGGGTGGTAGAGGTAGCAGCAGCTTCAGCTGCTGCAATGATGGCAGCTTCCAGAGTTCCAGGTCCACAGATGGGGGGTGGATCAAGCAGCTAATGAGAGGGCAATAACAACATTCTCTCTTCTGCCACTGAGGGAGGATTCTCTTGCTTTGCCCTGTTTGGATCTGGGTAGCAGTCTTGGGAGGTGGTCTTGGGGTGAGTAACGCTGGCATGGCAGAGTTGTTGAGGCTGTGGAAAGATAGTCCTCCTCGCAGTTTTTTTTTAAACAAATGCTTTATTGACTTCTGTTTTACATCATTCATTTCCGCCAGATTTTGAGTTACAATCATTTCCCCTGCCCTGTTTTTCCCCTACCCACCCTCCCAGAATAGCAGTCCCACAAGATATTGCTTCCTCCAATCTGCTCTCTCCCATATCTTCTCCCATGCCCCCTTCTACTTTTCCATTAGAGGAAGGTGAATCTCTGTGTCCCAATGCCTGCACATCTTATCTCCCAATTACAACCAAAAGAGTATTAATAATGGTATTTATATATATTTGAAACATTTAATTTTAAGACCAGATTCCCCCCAAACTATGTAAAAGGGGACTCTGAACAACTTCTGGAGCCCCAGCACCCACAGAACGACACAGAGATGCTAATCTCCTGCTGAGGACAGCCCAGCAGCCCTGCAGGAAGGACCAGTGCAGCAGTCTAGGAGCTGACAGCGCGCAGTGCGCAGCGCACAGGGAGCCGAGCCCAGCACTGAGGTTTTAGCCCCAGGAAGGCAGGGCCAGCAGCTGGCTGGAGGAACCCCAGAACACCAGCAGCTGTGGCGACTCCAGAATTATCAACATAGACATGCCTAGGACAAAGTAAGAGGTTAGTGCCCTATGGACTTTGGGACCAGTATTTGGGGAATGCATTGGCTCCCTCCCCTGGGGGCTAGAAGCCGCTGAGGAGACACACCATTTTGTAGTTTTCAGAGGCAGCTCCAGCTCCTCGCCTGCGAATTGTAGGGAGATCCAGTGATCAGTCTTGGGGGGTAATCGCTCTTGCTTTAACCTCCCTGGATCTGGATTGTGATCTAGGGTGGAAGTCCTGGGTGGGTTTACAGCTTGCCAGAAACAGAAGTTGCCCCCTACAAGTTCGGGACGAAAATTCCTCTATCTGGCCTTAAAGCCATAGTGTGGCAACAAGCCCAAAAGTCAAGCAATTAAGTGGCAACATGCCAAGGCAAATGAAACAAATTAAACAGAAAATTGCAACCCTAGACTCCTATTTTGGGGGCATAGAGTGGGAAGAGGACTGTGAGGTCAGAAGTCCTGCTCCAAAAGCCCCAGGGGAAAACATGAGCAGGTTGCAGTCCATAGAGGACCTTAAGAAGGACTTTAAAAATCAAATAAGAGAAGTGGAGGAAAAATTGGGAAGAGAAATGAGAAGGATGCAGGAAAAGTATGAAATGAGGGTGAACAGCCTGACTGAGGAAAACAACACCTTAAAGAATAGACTAACTCAAATGGCAAAGGAGGCCCAAAAGGGCAATGAGGAGAAGAATGCCTTAAAAGTCTAATTTGCCAGATGGAAAAAGAATCTCAAAAGTTCACTGAGGAGATTCATTCCTTCAGAGTTAGACTGGAGCAAATGGAAACTAGTGACTTTATGAGAAACCAAGATGCTAGTAAGCAGATCCAAACAAACGAAAGATTAGAAGGCAATGTGAAACATCTCATGGGAAAAGCACTGACCTGGAAAATAGATCCAGGAGAGACAATCTAAAAATTATTGGACTACCTGAAAGCCATGATCAAAGAAAGAGCCTAGAAAAAGCAGTAGTGGCCAGATGGAAAAGGAACTCCAAAAGTTTAGTGAAGCAAATAATTACTTCAAAATTAGAGTGGTGCCCATTTTATCTAATAAGCTAGGATTAAAACCAAGAATCCCCTATGTAGCAAAACTGAATATAATAGGGGGTGGAGCCAAGATGGCAGATCAGAAATAGCACTTCCAAGGTGCTTTGCCCCACTCCACTTCCAAACTATGTAAAAAGTGGACTCTGAACTACTTCTGGAGCTCCAGCACCCATAGAATGACACTGAGAAGGTAACCTCTCACTGAGGACAACCCAGCAGGCCTGCAGGGAGGAGCCAGTGCAGCACAGTGCAACGATGTGGAAGCCGACAGCACAGCATGTGGGTAGCTGAGCCCAGGTCCGTGTGAGCTGCTGTTTTAGCCCTAGAGCGGCCAGGCCAGCAGCTAGCTGGATGGACCCCAGAACACAAACACCTGTGATGATTCCAGAATTATCAACACAGTTATGCTTAGGAAAAAGTGAGAAGTTAGTGCCCTGTGGACTTTGGGACCAGTATTTGGGGAACACGTCAGCTTCTTCCCCTGGGGGCAAGAAGCAGCTGAGGATTTGCGGCACAGAAGCCATTTTGCAGCTTCAGTGGCAGCTTCTGCTCCTGGTCTTCGAACCTCCTCGTTCCTTATAGCACAATAATATTCCATTACATTCATATACCACAACTTCTTTAGCCATTCCCCAATTGATGGGCACCCCTTTAGTTTCCAATTCTTTGTGACCACAAAAAGGGCTGCTATAAATATTTTTGTACATATGGGTCTTTCTCCCACTTCTGTGATCGCTTTGGGATATAACCCTAAAAGTGGTATTGTTGGGTCAAAGGTTATGAAATTATTTATAATCCTTTGGGCATAATTCCAGATTGCTCTCCAGAATGGTTGGATAAGTTCACAACTCCATCAGCAATGTATTATTAGTGTTCCAATTTGTCCAGATCCTCTCCTGCATTTTTCACTTTCTTGTTTTTTCAACTTAGCCAATCTGACTGGAGAGATGTGGTATCTCAGAGTTGTTTTGATTTGCATTTCTCTAATCAATAGTGATTTAGAGCATTTCTTCATATGTTTATAGATATCTTTAATTTCTTTCTCTGAAAACTGCCTGTTCATATCCTTTGACCATTTATCAATTGGGGAATGACTTGTATTCATATAGATTTGACTCAATTCTCTATAAATTTTAGAAATGAGTCCTTCATCAGAGACACGAGTTGTAAAAATTCTTTCCCAATTTCCTACCTCCCTCTTGATCTTGGTTACATTAGCTTTGTTTGTATGGAAGCTTTTCAATTTAATGTAATCAAAATTATCCATTTTGCATTTTATAATGCTCTCTAATTCTTGTTTTGTCCTAAAGTCTCCCCCTCTCCACAAATCTGTCAGGTAAACTATTCCTTGCTTTCCCAAATTGCTTACAGTATCATCCTTTACACCTCGATCATGCACCCATTTAGACTTGATTTTGGTATATGCTGTTAGATAATGGTCTATACCCAGTTTCTGCCATACTGTATTCCAGTTTTCCCAGCACTTTTTGTCAAATAGTGCATTCTTATCCCAAAAACTGAGGTACTTTCAAGCATTCTTGTGGAAAAAACCAAAGTTGAATAGAAAATATGGCATTCAGACAAAAGAAGCAAGAGATGCTTGAGAAGGTAATCAGGGAAAAGAAATCAAAAGTAACTTATCAAAGTTGAACTACTTACATTCCTACATGGTAAAATAATAACTGTCACTAATGAAACTTTTCTCAGTATGAAAATAATTGAAGAAGTGTATATGGGCATATGAATACATATATGAATGTGTGTTTATATGTTTACAGGTATACATGGATAGAGGGCACAGGTTGAATTTGGTGGGAAGCGATGATACTTAAGGGGTGAAGTTAAGAGGTGAGAGAGGAAAGTGGCAAGAGGAGATGGGGAGAGACAGGGTAGGGTAAACTATCTCATGTAGAAGAGGAAAGGGGAAGTAGTTGCAGGGGAGAGGAAGAACAGGAAGGCAAAATGGCAAAACCATATTCTCATTGAATTTGGCTCAGGGAGAGAATGACATACATACTAAATGGGATATCTCACCCTGCAGGAGAGTACGGGGAAGAGGGATGAGAGGGGGAATAATGGAGGGGAGGGCATTCTCGGGGGCATGAAGGTTGGATGTATACACTTTTGAAGAGGGACAGGAATAAAGTAGGGAGTGGACCAGGTGGGGGTGGGATGGGTGGGAGGAAAATATAAGCAGTCTTTTATAATATATCTACTATGGTAATGTTTTGCATAGCTATACATTTATAACACATACTGAATTACTTATCTTCCCAGAGGGAGTGGGTGACAAGGGAGGAAGGAAATGGATCTGAAATCTGAAGTTTTAAAATTAAATGCTTCAAATGTATATAAATATTATTATTAATAATATTTTGCATGTAATTGGGAGACAAGATGTGCAGGCACTGGGGCACAGAGATTCACTGTGTTCTAATGGCAAAGTCAAAGGGGGTAATGGTGAAGATAGGAGAGAGAGCAGATTGGATGAGGGGATATCTTGTGGGACTGATATTCTGGGATGGTGAGTAGGGGGAAAATGGGGGAAAATTGTAACCCAATATCTGGCAGAAATGAATGATATAAACTAGAAATTAATAAAGCATTTGTTAAAATTGAAAAAAATAAATTATTAAAAGTCCCTGAAAGGAAAAAAAAAACTGTGCATAATACTTCAGGGGAAAATATGGTCATTCAATGAAATAGAGAACTTTCAAGCATTTTTGATAAAAAGACCAGAGCTGAACAGAAAATTTGACTTTCAAATACAAGGATCAAGAGAAGCATGAAAATATAAACAGGAAAAAGCAATCATGAGGACCTCATTAAAACTGAAGTACTTACATTCCTACATGGAAAGCTGATATTTGTTAACTCGTTAGACTTTTCTCAATATGTGGACAGTTGAAGGGAATATTCATGTATATATGTAATGGGAATGGGAATTTGAAGATATTCCCTGCCCCTTAATAGGCCTGGGGGAGGGATTTGAGGACTTTTTCTGGTTTGAAAGTAAACTCTGCCCTTTAATAGTCTGAATGTAATCATATGATGCCTGTGATGGAAAGAGTTTGATAAAGTTTGGAGGAGAGCCCACAGGAAGCTTCATTGTTTTGAAGATAATCTCCGACTCTTAATAAGCTTAATATAGCCACATGAAGCCCGTGGTGGGAGGAGTTTTTTGAAGGGTAGAGCAGAGCCACAAGAAGCTGGGAGTCAGAACCACTGAGATGGTGGGAGAGACAGAAGCTCAGGCAAGAAGATAAAGAGGTTTGTGGGTAAATATTAATATTGTGTTGGTTTCTGGGAAGGCTAGGGATGGCATGGCTCTCTCTCTTGTTATGACATTTTAATTACTATTATGTTGGAATCAGCTTTCTGGTTTTGAGATCCGGTTTTCTTAAATGCTTCAGTTCTGTCCTATATATGAAGAATTTGGAATGTTTTGTGATAAAATCTGGAACTCAAATTTTTTAAAACAGATGTTAAAATTGTTTTTTTTTAATATGCAACAAGGAAATAAGATATACAGGAAATGAGGTATAGAAATCATCTTGCAAGAAAGTAAGGTTGAGGAAATGTGGAGGGGAATAAGAGAGACCAGATTTTGGGAAGGGATGTTTTCCATCTTCTGTTGGGAGTAGGAGAGAGATGGGGAGACAATTTGTAATGTAAAATCATTTTTTTAAAACAAATGCCTTATTAACTTCTGTTTTACACCATTCATTTCCGCCAGATTTTGAGTTACAATCATTTCCCCCCCATTATTCCCCTATCCAGCCTCCCAGAATAGCAGTCCCACAAGATATCGCTTCCTCCAATCTGCTCTCTCCCATACCTTCTCCCATACCCCCTTCGACTTTTCCATTAGAGGAAGGTGAATCTTTGTGTCCCAATGCCTGCACATCTTATCTCCCAATTATAAGCAAAAGAGTATTAATAATAGTATTTATATATATTTGAAACATTTAATGTTAAGACCTCGAATTTCAGATCTATTTCCTTCCTCCCTTGTCACCCATTCCCTCTGGGGAGATAAGTAATTCAGTATATGTTGTACATGTCTAGCTATGCAAAACATTGTCATAGTAGATATATTGTACAAGGCTGCTTATAATTCCCTCCCACTCATCCCACCCCCCACCTGGTCCATTCCCTACATGATCCTGTCCCTCTTCTATAGTGGGTACTTCCAACCTCCCCTCCCCCAAGGATGCCCTCCCATCCATCATCCCCCCTCTCATCCCCCTTCCCCCTATTCTGCTGCAGGTTGAGATATCCCATTTAGTATGTATGTCATTCTCTCCCTGAACCAAATTCAATGAGAATGTGGTTTTGCCTTTTTTTTCCCCTTCCTATTCTCCCCCTCCCTTGCAACCACTTCCCCTTGCTTCTTCTACATGAGATAGTTTACCCTACCCTGTCTTTCCCCATATCCTCTTGCCACTTTCCTCTCTCAACTCATAATTTCATCCCTTGAGTATTCTCCCTTCCCAACAAATTCAACCTATGCCCTCTATCCATATATAACTGTAAACATATATACACACATTCACATATTGTATTCATATGACCACACACCCTTCTTCCATATTTTCATAGTGAGAAAGATATCATCAGTCACACTTATTGCTTTTCCATATAGGAATGTAGATAGTTCAACTTTGATAAGTTCCTTTTGATTTCTTTTCCCTGATTTCCTTCTCAGGCATCTCTTGCTTCTTGTGTCTGGATGTCAAATTTTCTATTCAATTCTGGTTTTTTCCTCAAGAATGCTTGAAAGTCCTCTATTCCACTGAATGACCATATATTCCCCTGAAACAAAATACTCAATTTTGCTGGGTAGGTGACCCTTGGGTTCATTCCCAGTTCTTTTGCCCTCTGGAATATCATATTCCATGCCCTTCAATCCCTCAGTGTAGAAGCTGCCAGGTCCTGTGCTATTCTGATTGCGTTTCCACAATATTGAAATTGTTTCTTCCTGGCTGCTTGTAGTATTTTCTCCTTGATCTGCGGATTCTGGAACCTGGCTATAATATTCCTGGGAGTTTTCTTTATGGGATGTTTTTCAGGAGGTGATCAGTGGATTCTTTCAACCTCTATTTTGCCCTCTGGATCTAAAACATCAGGGCAATTTTCCTTGAGAATTTCTTGAAGGGTGATTTCTAGGTTCTTTCTTTGATCATAGCTTTCAGGTAGTTCAATAATTTTTAAATTGGCTCTCCTGGATCTATTTTCCAGGGCAGTGGTTTTTCCAATGAGATATTTCACATTGCCTTCTACTCTTTCATTTGTTTGGATCTGCTTACCAGCATCTTGGTTTCTCATAAAGTCATTAGCTTCCATTTGCTCCAGTCTAACTCTGAAGGAATGAATCGCTTCAGTGAACCTTTGAGATTCTTTTTCCATCTGGCAAATTCGACTTTTTAAGGCATTCTTCTCCTCATTGCCCTTTTGGGCCTCCTTTGCCATTTGAGTTAGTCTATTCTTTAAGGTGTTGTTTTCCTCAGTCAGGCTGTTGACCCTCATTTCATACTTTTCCTGCATCCTTCTCATTTCTCTTTCCAATTTTTCCTCCACTTCTCTTATTTGATTTTTAAATTCCTACTTAAGGTCCTCTATGGCCTACAACCCTCTCATGTTTTCCCCTGGGGCTTTTGGAGCAGGACTTCTGACCTCACTTTCCTTTTCCCGCTCTATGCCCCCAAAATAGAAGTCTAGGGTTGCATTTTTCTGTTTCCTTTGCCTTGGCATGTTGCCACTTAATTACTTGACTTTTGGGCTTGTTGCCACACTATGGCTTTAAGGCCAGATAGAGGAATTTTTGTCCCGAACGTGTGGGGAGCAACTTCCGTTTCTGGCAAGCTGTAAACCCACCCAGGACTTCCACCCTAGATCACAATCCAGATCCAGGGAGGTTAAAGCAAGAGCGATTACCCCCCAAGACTGATCACTGGATCTCCCTACAGTTCGCAGGCCAGGAGCTGGAGCTGCCTCTGAAAACTACAAAATGGTGTGTCTCCTCAGCGGCTTCTAGCTCCCAGGGGAGGGAGCCAATGCATTCCCCAAATACTGGTCCCAAAGTCCATAGGGCACTAACCTCTTACTTTGTCCTAGGCATGTCTATATTGATAATTCTGGAGTTGCCACAGCTGCTGGTGTTCTAGGGTCTCTCCAGCCAGCTGCTGGCCCTGCCACCCTGGGGCTAAAGCCTCGGCTCATGCGGCCCTGGGCTCGGCTCAGCTCCCCACACTCTCTGCACTGCTCGCTGCCGGCTCCCAGGGTACTGCACTGGTCCTTCCTGCAGGGCTGCTGGGCTGTCCTCAGCGGGAGATTAGCTTCTCTGTGTTGTTCTGTCAGTTCTGGGGCTCCAGAAGTTGTTCAGAGTCCCCTTTTACATCGTTTGGGGGGAATCTGGGGGCAGAGTGGCTTGGATGAGCTGTTTATACTCCGACATCTTGGCTCCGCCCCCTGTAATTTAAAATCTTATGGAAATCAATGATGAAAATAAAAAATAAATACATTTTTCTTTAAAAAAGAAAAGAAATAAAAAAATCTTGTGGAAATGAATGTTAAAAACTATAAATAAATAAATTTATTTTTTTTATTCTTTTATTTTCTGGTTTACATCTCTCATTTCCATCAGATTTTGAGTTACAATTTTTCCCTATTTTTCCCCTACCCACAACCCAGAATAGCAGTCCTAAAGGATATCACCTCATCCAATCTGCTCTCTTCCATCTCTTCTCCCATACCCCCTTCTGCTTTTCTAATAGGGCAAGGTTAATCACTATGCCCCAATGCCTGTTATCTCCCAATTATATGAAAAATAGTATTAATCATAGTATTTATTTTTTTTGAAAAATTCATTTTAAAAGGAATATAAGCAACTCAGTATATACTGTACATGTGTAGCTATGCAAAACATTACCATAGTAGATATATTTTAAGAGACTGACTATATTGCCCTCCCTCCTATCCCACATCACACCTGGTCCACTCCCCTCTTTGGTCCTGTCCCTTTTCAAAAGTGGGTGCTTCCAAATTCCCCCCTCAGCCTGCCCTCACTTCTATTGTCCCCTCTCATCCCCTTCTCCCCTATTCTCTTGTAGGGTGAGAAACCCTATTTAGTATGTATGTCATTCTCTCCCTTATCCAAATTCAATGAGAATAAGGTTTTGCCTTTTTGCTTTCCAGTTCTTCCCCTCCCTTGTAACCATTTTCCCTTGCCTCTTCTATATGAGCTAGTTTACCCCATTCTGTCTCTCCCCATCTCAGCTCATTATATTCCTCTCTCATCTGTTTATTTCACCTTTTAAGTTTCATCCCTTCTTATTAAATTCCACCTGTGCCCTCTATGTATACCTGAAAACATATATACACACATTCACATATGTATTCATATGCCCATATAGCCTTCTTCAACTATTTTCATATTGACAAAAGTTTCATCAGTTACAGTTATTGTTTTTCCCCATAGGAATGTAAATAGTTCAACTTTGATAAGTTCATAATGATTTCTTTTCCTGTTTACCTTCTCAACCATCTCTTGCTTCTTGTATCTGAATGTCAAATTTTCTATTCAACTCTGCTTTTTCATTAAGAATTCTTGAAAGTCCTCTATTCCACTGAATGACCATATTTTCGCCTGAAACATGATACTCAGTTTTGCTTGGTAGGTGATTCCTGGTTTTAATCGCAGCTCCTTTGCAGTATGGAATATCATGTTCCATGCGCTTCAATCCTTCAGTGTAGAAGCTTCCAGATCCTGTGTTATCCTGATTGTGTTTCCATAATAATGAAATTGTTTCTTCCTGGCTGCTTGTAATATTCTCTCCCTGATCTGGAAATTCTGGAGCCTGGCTACAATATTCCTAGGAGTTTTCTTTTTGGGATCTTTTCCAGAAGGTAATGGGTGGATTTTTTCAACCTCTATTTTGCCCTCTGGTTCTAAAACATCAGGGAGATTTTCCTTGAGAATTACTTGAAGGATGATTTCTAGATTCTTTCTTTGATCATGGTTTTCAGGTAGTCCAGTCTAATTCTGAAGGAATGATTCTCTTCAGTGAGCTTTTGAGATCCTTTTTCCATCTGGCAAATTTTGCTTTTTAACACATACTTCTCCTCATTGCCTTTTGGAGCCTCTTTTTGCCATTTGAGTTAGTCTATTTTTTAAGGTGTTACTTTCCTCAGTCAGGCTGTTGACTCTCATTTCATACTTTCTTGCATCTTTCTCCTTTCTCTTCCCAATTTTTCCCCCACTTCTCTTATCTGCTTCTTAATGTCCTCTATGGCCTGTAACCACCTTGTATTTTCATTTGGGGCTTTTGCTGCAGAATTTCTGACCTGATCCTCTTTGCCCCCACAATAAGAGTGTAATGTTGAATTTTACTGTTTAATTTTTTTCCTTTGCCTAGGCATGTTGCCACTCAATTACTTGACTTTTGGGCTTGTTGCCAAAGTAGGACTTTGCCACCAGACAAGGGAGCTTCCATCCCCAAAACTGGGGTTTTCTCAACCTCCAGAGGTATTTGTTGGGTGCCCTCTCTGAAGCCTCCACACACTCTGGCAAGCTGTTCACACACCCCAAGACCTCCACCCCAGACCACAATCCAGATCCAAGAAGGTTAAAGTAAGAACAATCACCCCCCCACCCAGACTGATCACTGGATCCCCCTACAGTTCGAAGGCCAGGAGCTGAAGCTGCAATGTAGCAATGTGTCGCAAGCTGTGCTGGCTTCTCAGTGGCTTCTCACCCCCAGGGGAAAGTGGCCACATACTCTCCCAATCAGTCCCAAAGTCTATAAGGTACTGACCTCTCACTTTGTCCTAGGCATCTATGTGTTGATAATTCTGGAAATGCCACAGCTGCTGGTGTTCTGGGGTCCCTCCAGCCAGCTGCTGTTCTGGCCGCCCTGGAGCTAAAGCCTTTGACTCACACTGGCCTGGGCTTGGTTCCCAGAGTGCTGTGCTGGCCACTCCCTGCCAGGATGCCAGGCATTCCTCAGGTCGAGGTAAGCTTCTCTGTGTAGTTTTGTGGGTTCTTGAGCTCTAGGGGTCGTTCAGAGTCCCCCTTTTACAAAATTTTCAAGTGGTGTGGGTGAGAGCTCCATGGAAGTACTGTTTCTACTCCACCATCTTGACTGTTGCAATAGATAATTTTTTTTTTTTTGTGGTTTGTCTTTCATTCTTTTTAATTTTTTTTAAACAAATACTTTATTAACTTCTGTTTTACATCATTCATTTCTGCCAGATTTTGAGTTACAATCATTTTCCCCCCATTATTCCCCTACCCAACCTCCCAGAATAGCAGTCCCACAAGATATCGCTTCCTCCAATCTGCTCTCTCCCATACCTTCTCCCATACCCCCATCGACTTTTCCATTAGAGGAAGGTGAATCTTTGTGTCCCAATGCCTGCACATCTTATCTCCCAATTATAGGCAAAAGAGTATTAATAATAGTATTTATATATATTTGAAACATTTAATGTCACGACCTCGAATTTCAGATCCATTTCCTTCCTCCCTTGTCACCCATTCCTTCTTGGGATATAAGTAATTCAGTATATGTTGTACATGTCTAGCTATGCAAAACATTATCATAGTAGATATATTGTACAAGGCTGCTTATAATTCCCTCCCACTCATCCCACCCCCACCTGGTCCATTCCCTACATGATTGCTCCCTCTTCTATAGTGGGTACTTCCAACCTCCCCTCCCCCAAGGATGCCCTCCCATCCATCATCCCTCCTCTCATCCCTCCCCTCTATGCTGCAGGTTGAGATATCCCATTTAGTATGTATGTCATTTTCTCCCTGAACCAAATTCAATGTGAATGTGGTTTTCCCCTTCATCATTATCTCCCTCCTTTGCACCCACTTCCCACATGAGATAGTTTACCCTACCCTGTCTCTCCCCATCTCCTCTTGCCACCTCTCACCTCATAATTTCATCCCTTGAGTATTCTCCCTTCCCAACAAATTCAACCTATGCCCTCTATCCATATATAACTGTAACCATATACACACACATTCACATATGTATTCATATGACCACAACCCCTTCTTCCATTATTTTCATAGTGAGAAAGATATCATCAGTCACAGATATTGCTTTTCCATATAGGAATGTAAATAGTTCAACTTTGATAAGTTCCTTTTGATTTCTTTTCCCTGATTACCTTCTCAGGCATCTCTTCCTTCTTGTGTCTGGATGTCAAATTTTCTATTCAACTCTGGTTTTTCCTCAAGAATGCTTGAAAGTCCTCTATTCCACTGAATGACCATATTTTCCCCTGAAACAAAATACTCAGTTTTGCTGGGTAGGTGACCCTTGGGTTCATTCCCAGTTCTTTTGCCCTCTGGAATATCATATTCCATGCCCTTCGATCCCTCAGTGTAGAAGCTGCCAGGTCCTGGGCTATTCTGATTGTGTTTCCACAATATTGAAATTGTTTCTTCCTGGCTGCTTGTAGTATTTTCTCCTTGATCTGGGGATTCTGGAACCTGGCTATAATATTCCTGGGAGTTTTCTTTTTGGGATCTTTTTCAGGAGGTGATCGGTGGATTCTTTCAACCTCTATTTTGCCCTCTGGATCTAAAACATCAGGGCAGTTTTCCTTGAGAATTTCTTGAAGGGTGATTTCTAGGTTCTTTCCTTGATCATGGCTTTCAGGTAGTCCAATAATTTTTAAATTGTCTCTCCTGGATCTATTCTCCAGGTCAGTGGTTTTTCCCATGAGATATTTCACATTGCCTTCTAATCTTTCATTTGTTTGGATCTGCTTAACAGCATCTTGATTTCTCATAAAGTCATTAGCTTCCATTTGCTCCAGTCTAACTCTGAAGGAATGAATCTCCTCAGTGAACTTTTGAGATTCTTTTTCCATCTGGCAAATTCGACTTTTTAAGGCATTCTTCTCCTCAATGCCCTTTTGGGCCTCCTTTGCCATTTGAGCTAGTCTATTTTTTAAGGTGTTGTTTTCCTCAGTCAGGCTGTTGACCCTCATTTCATACTTTTCCTGCATCCTTCTCATTTCGCTTTCTAATTTTTCCTCCACTTCTCTTATTTGATTTTTAAAGTCCTTCTTAAGGTCCTCTATGGCCTGCAACCCACTCATGTTTTCCCCTGGGGCTTTTGGAGCAGGACTTCTGACCTCACAGTCCTTTTCCCGCTCTATGCCCCCAAAATAGGAGTCTAGGGTTGCATTTTTCTGTTTCCTTTGCCTTGGCATGTTGCCACTTAATTGCTTGACTTTTGGGCTTGTTGCCACACTATGGCTTTAAGGCCAGATAGAGGAATTTTCGTCCCGAACGTGTGGGGGGCAACTTCCGTTTCTGGCAAGCTGTAAACCCACCCACAACTTCCACCCTAGATCACAATCCAGATCCAGGGAGGTTACAGCAAGAGCGATTACCCCCCAAGACTGATGGCTGAATCTCCCCACGATTTGTAGGCTGGGAGCCGGAAATGCCTCTGAAAACTACACAGTGGCGTGTCTCCTCAGCAGCTTCTAGCCCCCAGGGGAGGGAGCTGACGCATTCCCCAAATACAGGTCCCAAAGTCCATAGGACACTAACCTCTTACTTTGTCCTAGGCAAGTCTATGTTGATAATTCTGGAGTCTCCACAGTTCCTGGTGTTCTGGGGTTCCTCCAGCTGGCTGCTGGCCCTGCCGCCCTGGGGCTAAAACCTCGGCTCACGTGGACCTGGGCTCGGCTCGGCTCCTGCGCTCTGCGAGCTGCCGGCTCCCAGACCACTGCGCTGGTCCTTCCTGCAGGGTGCTGGGCTGTCCTCAGCGGGAGGTTAGCTTCTCTGTGTCGTTCTATGGGTGCTGGGGCTCCAGAAGTTTTTCAGAGTCCTTTTTTACATAGTTTGTGGAGAATCTGGGGGCAGAGAGGCTTGGAGGAGCTGTTTCTACTCCGCCATCTTCAATAGATAATTTTTAAAAGAAAATTTCAAGGAAAACTTCCCTGATGTTGTAAAACCAGAAATAAAAATATAGAAAGAATGCACCGATTAGGAGGGGGTGGAATCAAGATGGTGGAATAATAATAGGACTTGCTCAGTGCTATGGCCCACAACACTTCCAAATTCATGTAAAAGAGGACTTTGAACAACCTCTGTAGCTCCAGAACCCACAAAATGACACAGATAAGCTAACCTTCCACTGAGGACAGCCCAGCAGTCTAGCAGTGAGTGGCCAGCATAGCACTCTGGGAGCTGAGCCCAGGCCCAAGTGATTCAGAGATTTTAGCCCAAGGCAGCTGGACCAGCAACCAGCTGGAAGGACTTCAGAACACCAGCAGCTGTGGGGTTGCCAGAATTATCAACACATAGATGCCATGGACAAAGTGAGAGGTCAGTGTGGTATGGACTTTGGGACTCATTAGCAGGGAGAGTGTGTTGGCCTTTCCCTGGGGGAAAGAAGCTGCTGAGAGGCTTCAGCACAGCAACAGATGCAGACATATGGGGCAGGTTCAGCTCCTTGCGTGCAGACTGTAGGGGGACCAGGTGATCAGTCTTGGATGTAATTGCTCTGGCTTTAATATTCTTGGATCTGGATTTTGGTCTGGAGTGGAGGTCTTGGGGTGTGTGACCAGCATGACAGAGCATGTGGAGGCTTCAGAGAGGGCACCCAACTAATACCTCCAGCAGCTGATAAAACCCCAATGTTTGGGATTTTGTGTGGCAACATGCCTAGGCAAAGGAAACAAAATAAACAGAAAAATGCAACAGTAAACTCCTATTTTGGGGGCAAAAGGACCAAAGCATGGAACAGGAGGAGGAATGTGAGGTCCTCCTGAACTAAAAGGTCCAAATGAAAATACTAGCTAGTTATAGGCCATAGAAGACATTAAGAAGGATTTAAAAAAACAAATAAGAGAAAATAACACCTTAAAATAGACTAACTCCTCTTCCAGAGAAGGCTCTCACACTGCCATTGCAGCCATGTCTCTTGTAATCCCCGAGAAGTTCCAACACATTTTGAGAGTGCTCAACACCAACATTGATGGAAGGTGGAAAATAGCTTTTGCCATCACAGCCATCAAGGATGTGGGTCGAAGATATGCTAATGTAGTACTGAGGAAGGCAGACACTGACCTCACCAAGAGGGCTGGTGAGCTCACTGAAGATGAGGTGGAGCGAGTGATCACCATCATGCAGAATCCCCGGCAATACAAGATTTCATACTGGTTTCTTAACAGACAGAAGGATGTAAAGGATGGAAAATATAGCCAAGTTCTGGCCAAAGGTCTGGACAATAAGCTTTGTGAAGATCTGGAGCAACTGAAGAAGATTCGGGCACATCGTGTGCTTTGGCATTTCTGGGGGCTCTGAGTCCGAGGCCAGCACACCAAGACCATGGGCCTCAGGGGTCGAACTGTGGGTGTGTCCAAGAAGAAGTAAAGGACCTCCCTGGCCTTGTTTGTTAATAAATAGTTTATAACAAAAAAATAGACTAACTCAAATGGCAAAAGAGGCTCAAAAAGGCAATGAGGAGAAGAATGGCTTAAAAAGCCAAATTTGCCAGATAGAAAAAGAATTTCAAAAGCTCACTGAGGAGAATCATTCCTTCAGAATTAGACTGAAGTAAATTGAAACTAGTGACTTTATGAGAAATCAAGATGCTGTTAAGCAGAACCAAAGAAATTAAAGAATAGAAGGCAATGTGAAATATCTCATGGGAAAAACCATTGACCTGGAAAATAAATCCAGGAGAGACAATGTAAAAATTATTGGAGCTGGGATTAAAACCAAGAATCACCTACCCAGCAAAACTGAGTATAATGTTTCAGGGGAAAATATGGTCATTTGGTGGAATACAGTATTTCAAGCATCTTGTGGAAAAAAAACAGAGTTGAATAGAAAATTTGGCATTCAGACACAAGAAAAAAGAGATGCTTGAGAAGGTAAACAGGGAAAAGAAATCATAATGAACACATCAACTTTGAACTATTTACATTCCACCATGGAAAAATGATAATTGTAACTGATGAAACTTTTCTCAGTATGAAAATAGTTGAAGAAAGGTATATGGGCATATGAATACATATATGAATGTGTGTATATATGTTTTCAGGTATACATAGATAGATATACATTCTCTCCCTGATCCTACTTCCCCTATATATCTATATGTATAAGTATATGCATATGCATATGTACATATATATTTACCTATATATGTATGTATTATGTATGGACAGAGTACATGGAATGAGTTGAATATGAAGGGATGATAACTAAAAAATAAAATTAAGGGGTGAGAGAGAATATATTTGGAGAAGGAGTGATAGAACAGGGTAAATTATATCAAATAAGAGAGGCAAGAAAAAACTGGTACAGTGGAGAGGAAGAGGGGGGAGGTGAATGGGAATGAGTCAACCTTACTCTCCCTGGATTTGGCTTTAGGAGGGAATAACATACACCATCAATTTGGTATCTCATCCTACAGAAAAGTAGGGTGAAAGGGGATAAGAGGGGGCAATGATAGCAGGGAGGGCAGTTTGGGAGAAGGGTAGTCAGAAACAAACACTTTTGAAAAGCAACAAGGCCAAAAGAGAAAATCAAATAAATGGGGGGTGGCATAGGATGGAGTGAAATATTTCATCTTTCACAATATGACTATTATGGATATATTTTGCATAACTCCACATGTTTAACCTATATTGAACTGATTGTCCTTTCAAGAGGTGTGGGTAGGTAGGGAAGGAGCAAGAGAATCTGGAACTCAATGTTTTAAAAACAAATGTTAAAAATTGTTTTTACCTGCAACTGAAAAATAAGATATATAGGCCATAGGCCATAGAAATATATCTTGCCCTACAGTAAATTAAAGGGAAAGGTAATAAAAGGGAGGGGGATGACAGAAGGGAGGCTAGACTGGGGGATAGGATAATCAGTATGCATGCCATCTCGGGGTGGGGGTAGGGAGAGATGGGGAGAAAATTTAGAACTTAACATTTTTTGAAAATGGATATTGAAAACTAAAATATATTAATTCTGAAAAAATAAAATTATTCCTTTAAATTTAGAATTGGGATTAAGGAAGCTTATTATTCCATGGGAAATTTAAAAAAAATGAAACAAATGAAAAAGATTAAAAAATTGGGACTAATGTGAAATAATTCATCAGAAAATCAGATGATGACTGCCTGCTCCCAGCCTACTGCTGACTTGAGAGAATAGCTTCTCAATATCAAGGCCATGGCTCAAGCTCCCATTGGTCTGACCCCATGCCCAAGCTCCTGGGGTACTTTAGATCCAACTCAAATTGAGCAGTTCATTTGCAAGGGCCAAGATGTCAAAGAGTCTGCTTACTTTCCCCATAGTAACTTTCCATTGGGTGCAACTCTCCTGACCATACATGGAATGTTTTTTTTTTTTTTTCAGGATGCAACATAGAAAATGTTGCCTACCCACTAGACATCTGTGGAAGACATAATGTCATTCAGAAGGCCATCTCAGAAAGACAAAAAGAGCTCCTGATCATTGCTATTATAAGTAATTTAGAGAATGACTTTATTATACCATATGGAGTCTGTAGACAAGTAATGAGAGAGTTTGGAAAACACTGGTATGTCTACATGACAAAAGCAGATGTTATGAGTGATGTTAGTACTGTTCATGAACTAATGCCTGCATGGTTTGGACCAGATGGTTTGCAGTCCAACTAAGCATTTTCAACCATCTGGGAGATGATTCACTCTTAATAGTGTTCAGTAGCATCATCCCCAGAACAATAGTGTTATGCATCAACCCTAGTGCTGACTAGGTCCTAAGAACTGTATGCTTCTGCATCTCCTGTTCAGTCTATGAACGTCTTTGTCATTTATATTTTGAAGTGCCTTGAACATACTGCATGGGGATAGTAGAGAGAGCACCAGCCTGGGAGTCAGAAGACTTGTTTTGCATTTCCAGGTTGCCTGACTTCATATGTGACTTCACAGTAGTCAGTTAGTCTCTCCAGGCCTGTTTCCCTTTCTTTTTTAAAAATATATTTTATGTTTATTTTTAGTTTACAACATTTATTTCCACAAGATTTTGAGTTACAAATGTTCTCCCCATCTGTCCCCTACCCAATACCCCAAAATAGCAATCCCACTGAATACCCCCTCCCAAAGTCTGCTCTCTCTTATGTCCTCCCCTAACCCCCTTGGACTTTCCAGTAAGGCAAGATAGATCTCCATGTCCCAGTGCCTGTATATCTTATTTCCCAGTAGCATGTAAAAATAATAATAATTTTTTAAACATTTAATTTTAAAACTTTGAATTCCAGATTCTTTCCCTTCTTCCCTCCTCACCCACCCTTACTTGGAAAATAAGAAATTCAATATAGGTTGTTCATGTGTAGTTATGTAAAACATAACCCAAGTGTATATATTGTGAACGACTGTCTATATTTCCCTCCATCCTATCCTGCCCCCTACTTATTCTATTTTCTACTTTGACCCCATCCCTTTTCAAAATCGTGTACTTCTAACTACCCCCCCCCCATTCTGTCCTCCCTTCTATCATGCCCCCTCTTATCCCCTTCTCCCCTACTTTACTGTAGGGTAAGATACCCAATTCAGTGTGTATGTTATTCCCTCCTTAAGCTAAATTCAATGAGAGTAAGGTTGGCCCATTCCCTTTTGTCTTCCTGTTTCTCCCCTCCATTGTAACAGTTTTTCCTTACCTCTTTTATATGAGATAATTTGCCCTATTCTTTCTCTCCCTATATTTTCCTCATTGTATTCCTCTCTCCCCTCTTAATTTTATTTTTTAAATATCATCCCTCCCTATTCAACTGATCCCATGCTCTCTTTCTATGTATACCTGGACACATATATACACATAAAAAAGAACCTAAGGTTGGATTGCTGTGCTTGCTTTGCTTCCTTTGCTTGCTCATGTTGCCACTCAATTACTTGACATTTGAGCTTTTTGCCACAGCAGAACTCTGCTTCCAGAGGGGAGCACTTTGTCTTAAAATACTGGGGTTTTCACAGCTGCCAGAGCTATTAGTTGAGTGCTCCTTCTACAGCCCCCATGAGCTCTGGCTCACTAGTCACACACCCCAGGACCTCCACCCAAGACTGTGATCCAGATTCAAGCAGTTTAAAGCAAGGGTGGTTACGCTTTGAATAGTTACTTGGTCCCCCTACGACCTGTAAGCCAGGAGCTCTGAAGCAGCCACATGAATGCAGCTGTATAACTACAGCACCTCTGCCATTTCTCGCCTTCTTGCCCCAGGGACAGTGGCCAAACCATGGTCTTGGTCCCCCTGTTTCCATAAAATTCCACACTGAACTCTTACTTTGTCTTTGGCATTATGGGTTGAAACTGCCACAGCTCGGTGATCCACTCACCCAAAGCCTACTCGAGCTGCTGTTGGTCAGGCTGCCATGGGGCTAAAACCATGGGCTCACCTGGGGCTTGCCATGGCTCCCAGCACAGGCCCTTCCTGTAGGCTTGCTGGACTACCTTCAGCAGAAGATTTGTTTCTCTATGTCACTTTGTGTATTCTTTAGCTCTAAAATTTTTTAGAGTCATATTTTATAGTTATTTGAGGTGGTTATTAGGGGAGCTCATGGAGTTTTTCTGCTTTTATGCCGCCATCTTGGCTCTTCCACCATCCCATTTCCTTTTCTATTGAATCAGAATATTGGCCTAAATCAGGGGTTCTTAATCTTATTTATGCCCTGGATGCCTTGGGCATTCTGGTAAAGCCTATGTATCCTTTCTCAAAAGAATGTTTTTAAATGTACAAATAAAATACAAAGTATTACAAAAGAAATTAATTATA
Source organism: Gymnobelideus leadbeateri (assembly GCA_011680675.1). Taxonomy (NCBI): domain Eukaryota; kingdom Metazoa; phylum Chordata; class Mammalia; order Diprotodontia; family Petauridae; genus Gymnobelideus; species Gymnobelideus leadbeateri. Next base: position 108,044 of record WOXC01002830.1, read on the forward strand.
TTGAAATACTAATAGGAAAATATTTTTTAAAGCAACAAAAACAAGTTCACAGAGCCCAGAACTTTTGGCCTAGTTAGTTTCCCACATTCTTTCCAAATTAAACATCTTTTGCGTTATGACTCAGCTCTAGCATTCTAGGCTCTCTGGTCTCTACTGTTCTCAGACCCTCCCTAGAAACTATACCCTTCATGGAAACTATGTGCCAATCAGGAATCCTGTTGACAGCCAAGATCTTACTCTCTATCCCTACCTTTTATTGTGGATGGGTCATTAAATAATGCAAAAGATTTATCCAGTTATTACTTTACTTCTGTACAGCTGGAACCAAAATAATCACCCTTTGTCCAGCCTTCTGATGACTTTAGTGGGAGCTATGGGGGCCAAGTCACTGTGTATTCATAACTTGAGTACAGCTTCTTCTCTGGATGCTGCACCTCATATTCAATGAGCTCCATCCTCCTCATACCAAAGCCAAAACCAGAAGGTGTGACTCCTTCCCAACTGTCATACAAACAACCCAAAATATCATAAAACACCTGAGAGACAACATAAAGCTCTGACATTTAAGTGACAGATATCAGAGTTCTGTCCTTTCTGGATTGTTGTATATTAAAATTTGCATTGTCTTGCCTGGTCCCAACCAAGTCCAAACTTGGAAAGAATATCTCCATGGTACTAGTAGTAGTTGCTACTGTGCTGACCTATCACTGCCACGATTTATCCTCTGATTCTCTTGACCTACCCTTTGCTGATTCTGCATTGTGATTTTCTTTTACCCATCTTCATCCTATAGCATCTAGTTAATTTCATGCACCAGCCCCACGGACCAAGGACTACCTTGCTAGACCATCTTTCATTTATTTTCCTGCATCCTTGATATAATATATTTGGAGCATTACATTTTTAAAGTTAATGAAGTTACTGTTATCCCCCCTAGAGAGGCCTCTGCTCACCCCAGTCCCTACCCAGTTTACCTATTTGGTCACCATAATACTGCCCCCTCTCTTAAGAAATACAATAGAATAAAGATAATCAAAAAGTAAGACATTTGCAAATATTTATTAAGTGCTTATTATGGGCAAGGTACGGTGCTAAGGGCTGGTGATACAAAGAAAGGCAAAACACAGTCCCTGTCCTAAAGGAACTCACAGTCTAACAAGGGAGACAAATAGAATCATGTACAAACAAGATTATATGGGATATATTCCTAGTAGTCTTAGGGAAGGCCCCAAGATTATGGAGAACTAAAGTACCTACCTGTGATTTCATTGCTATGGTGAATTCTCAAAGAAGTAAATTCCTTCTACCACCACAGGTCAGCCCCTTCCCTGAAATTTTACAGTGTCAGAGAGCAGTTTGGGGTATTAAGAGGATAAGGAATTTGCCTAGGCTTCTACAGCCAGTATGTGTCAGTGGCAGGCCTTAAAAACAGATCATCTTGGCTTCAGGGCTAGAACCCTATGCCTCAACAAGTGTAAGAGAATAAATGATTACAATACACAAGAAATATAGTACATGGTTTAGAGCCCGAAGTTGGTCCTCAGTTATTGTCATGTATCATCTCCTAACTTATTATTTCACCTGTCATTTCCTTTCCTATAGGTAGCACAAGACCAACCTTTGTGTACCTTGTTTTTTTGAGAGGCAATAAGGGTTAAGTGACTCACCTAGGGTCACATAGTAAGTGTCTGAGGCTAAATTTGAATGCATGTCCTTATGACTCCAGGGCTGGTGCTTTTCCAACTGTACTATCTAGGTGCCCTCCTCCCCTGCATGTACTTTAGAGGAAGGGATGGGAGAGAGGGAAAAAATTTGAACTCAATATTTTGTAAAAATGAATGTCAAAAATTACCTTTACATATAATTGGAAATATAAAATACTATTAGAAAAGGGAAACAACAGAAAAGGATGAAAAATTAAGTAAAGATAATTTAAGAATTATTGGACCACTTGAAAACCACATTCAAGGAAATAGCCTACATATATTTTAAGAAAGGAAAACTTCCTCTTCCTCCTCCTCCTTCTTCCCTTTCTTCTCCTCTTCCTCACCATCACCACCATCATCTTCCTCCTCTGACTCCTTCTCCTGCTCCTGCTTCTTCCACTGCTGCTTCTCCCTCCATTTCCTTGGAGCAGACCATCCTCGTGCCCCTTTTGTGAAATGGCAGCAGAAGAGACCCTTGGACTCACCATGGCTGATGAAAAGTTGAAGAAAGGAGTCAATACTGAAAACAGGGACCACATTAGTTTGAAGGTGGCGGGGAAAGATGGTTTGGTGATACAATTTAAGATTTAGAGGCACACATCATTTAATAAACTAATGAAAACCTATTGTGAATGACAGGGTTTATCAATGAGGCAGATCACATTCCAATTTGATGGTCAACCAATCAATGAAACAGACACACCTGCACAGCTGGAAATGGAAGATAAAGATACAATTGATGTATTCCAGTAGCAGACAGGAGGCACTTACTAAAAAGAGAATTTACAATTCTACTCCAGACCTGCGCTCCCAAGGAAAACAATATATTCACAATTAGAAAACAAAGATTTGGTTCATCTACATCCTGACTACTGCAGTATAGTTTTCTCTCTTCTTTGATTCCCTTCCCCATTCCTTTATTGTATATAAAGTAACTGATGTATGTGGACAGGCATAACACTTGTATTTTTTTAACTAAATGACTGATGGTATATTTTGATCAACATCAAATGGAGATGGGGAGGGGAAAAAACAAACTGGTTCTGTGAAAATATCCCTTTTCTCCTTTAATAGCATACTCTTTTAATTTAGATAATTTAATTATCTTTATATACTAGAATATTTGCTCTCACTATTTAACAACAACAAAAGCCACAAAAATTCTTGCATATCTTGTTTGATTAGATAATTGAAGAGTTTTTCTTTTATCATTGTAAAACCAAGGATGCTTTTATAATATTTTTTGTATGCAGCCATTCCATGTAGGGCAATCTCTGTCACTCAGTAGGAATGAATTAAAATAAAGAAATTGATCCTAGATAATTTTCCCTTCAAGTCAAACATCTTGTTGTTTGAATAAACTTCTTATTTAAAATAAACTACTTTTTAAATTATTCTCAAGGAACTGTTAAGAAATGGTGATGTAGAGGCACATAGTTTAATTAGCATGCTAAGGGAGAAAGGTTAAATAATAAAAACTTATTTTCTTTATTTAAAAAATTAGCAGTTACCAGAGTGATACATTTATGTTGGCATTAATGATTAATATTTAGTAAATAACCCTTATAAATATATTTTTGTATGCACAGTTTTGCATTGGTTTCAGAAATTCAAAGAATTATGTGAAGATTAAAGGAATAAAATGAAATATGATGAAAAAATAAGGAAAAATTCCCAGTATCCATGAATAAGACAGTAAAAGTGAAAAAGAAAGAAACCAAGTTTATCACACCTAACTAGGAGCAAAGCACAGTCCGTCATGGGCCATGCTGGCACAGACCTGCAGCACAGACTAACCAGAGCAGTACTCAGGGGACTGAATCACTGGCAGCTGTGGCAGTTTCTAGACTTCTCAACCCATAAACACCAAAGAGAACATAAGAGGTCAGTGGGGAAACTCTGTTTGACCTGGGTAAGAGAAGAGTGAAGTCTGTCCATTGTCCCTAGGGCAGTGGAGGTAGTGGTGGTGACTGCTTCTGAAGCTCCAGACCCAGAGATAGTTGTTGGACCAAGCAGCTGATCAGAGGGCAATTGCAGGAATCTCTTTGCTGGTACTGAGACAGGATTCTGTTGCTTTTCCCTGCTTGGATCTGGGTTGCAGTCTTGGGTGGCAGTCCTGGGGTGAGGAGGAGCACAGAAGTAGCAGTGGAGGCTGTGGAGAGGCAGTCCTCTTCACAGTTCTGAGGCACATGCCTAAAAGAGACTCTGATACCATCTGTGCAGAACCTCAGAAATTTGGGACAAAGCACTCTTTACTCTGGAAACAGAGTTTTACCGTGGCAAAGAGCTCAAAATAAAGTAATGGGCTGGCAACATGAGCAAACTGGGGAAGAGAAATCAAAATATAGAATCATTCTTTGGTGACAAAGAAGATCAAAACATAGAAGCAGAAGAAGACAACAAAGTCAAAACTCCTGCATCAAAAGCCTCCAGGAAAAATATGAATTGGTTACAGGCCGTGGAGGAGCTCAAGAAGGATTTAGAAAATCAAGTATGAAAAGTAGAGGAAAAATTGGGAACAGAAATGAGAGTGATGAAAGAAAATAATGAAAAATGGGTCTATAGCTTGCTAAGGGAGACCCAAAAGAATGCTGAAGACAATAACACCTTAACAAGTAGATTAACCCAAATGGCAGAAGAGGTCCAAAAAGCCAAAGAGGAGAAGAATGTCTTAAAAGGCAGAATTGGCCAAATGGAAAAGGAACTTCAAAAACTCACTGAAGAAAATAATTTCTTCAAAATTAGATTGGAAATTTATGAGAAATCAAGATATTATAAAACAGATCCAAAATGATGAAAAAAAAAACACAAAGTGAAATATCTCATTGGTAAAACCACTGACCTGGAAAATAAATCCAGGAGAGATAATATAAAAATTATTGGACTACTGAAAGCCATGATAAAAAAAAAAAGAGCCTAGACATCATCTTTCAAGAAATCATCAAGGAAAACTGTCCTGATATTCTAGAACCAGAAGGCAAAATAGAGATTGAAAGAATTCACCAAACATCTCTTGAAAAAGATCCCAAAAGGAAAACTCCTAGGAATATTGGAGCAAAATTTGAAAATTTCCAGGTGAAGGAGAAAATATTACAAGCAGTCAGGAATAAGCAATTTGGTTCTTGTGGAAACACAATCAGGATAACAAGAAATGACAGCTTCTAAATTAAGATATCAAAAGGCTTGGAATATTGTATCAACAATGTAGTATTCACAATGCCTACAGTAACTATAAGTATGTTGATATGGTTATTAATCACAAAATATATTAGGCTCTCTACATGGGGAATAAAGCTAGAACATTTATCCAAATACCAGAAAACTGAGTCCCCAAAGCAGAAAGTCAAAGCCATTACAGTAGTTATGAAGTTGGCACACATAGTTAATGTAGTAAATACCCACATTTTGAAGCCTTCAAAACAGAACAGGCTACCTCAGGCAAAGATCCTCCTCTCCCAACTCAGGGTAACTGCTCAGTGTCCAGGAAGCATGCTCCCAGCAGCTCTGGCACCCAGAAGTTCCCATCCCTGGCACTCCTCAGTAAGAGTCCTTAGAAGAAATTCTGGCTGGCTCAAAAAATGTAGGAGTTCATGCCATCAGCACTGCCACACTGCTGCTGTTGCTACTGCTGCTGCTGCCACTGCCACTTCTGCTGCTGCCATTGCTGATGCTTCCACTAGGCTTCCAGTCATAGCAAGCACTCCAGCTTGGCTTCCATTTCCTCTTGCCCCACCCCTTCCTGCTACATCAGCAAGTCCAATAGGGCATGGAAGATCTTTAAATCCCATAACCTTTACAAGTATGATAGCCCATAGGTTAAAGGAGCTAGGATTAAAAGCCAAGAATCACTTACATCACATCAGCAAAACTGAGGATAATGCTTCTGGGGAAAATATTGTCAATGAAACAGAGGACTTTCAAGCGTTCTTGTTGAGAAGACCAGAGCTGAAGAGAAAATTTGACTTTCAAATACAAGAATCAAGGGAAGCATGAAAAGGTAAACAGGAAATAGAAATCATAAGAGACATTAAAGTTGAACTGTTTACATTCCTACATGGAAAGACAACATTTGTAACTCATGAGACTTTTTCCCAATATTAGGACAGTTGAAGGTAAGATATATGTATATGTAGATATATATGTATAGGTGGGTTATATATACACACATATATACACACACACACACATACACACACAATTGTATGTGTGTATACATACACATAGATAGAGTGCACAGGGTAAGTTGAATATGAAAGAATTATACCAAGAAATAAAATTAAGAGATGAGACAGGAATATATTGGGAGAAGGAGAAAGGGAGAGATAGAATAGGGTAAATTATCTCACATAAAAGAGTAAAAGAGGTAGGAGAAAGCTGTTACATTGGAGAGGAACAGCAGGAAGGTGAGAGGGAATGAGTCAAACTTATTGTCATTGGATTTAGCTTCAGGAGGAAATAACACCCACTCAATTGGGTATTTTACCCTATAGGAAAGTAGGGGGGAAGGAGATAATGGGAGGGATGATTGAAGAGAGGGCAAATTGGGGGAGGGGGAAGTCAAAAGCAGACACTTTTGAAAACGGACGGGGGAAGGGGAGGGATAGGGGAGATAAGAGAGGGAATAGAGGTGGAAGGGGTAATCAGTATGCTTGCCACCTTGGGGTAGGGGATAGGGGAGGGATCAGGAAAATATTTGGAACTAAAAATCTTGTGGAAATGAATATTGGAAACTAAAAATATATTAATAAATTCTGGAAAAAAGAATTTGCTTATTATTTCCTGACAAAGTTCCCAAAATAAAAACTCGCAGGACTATGATAGCCTCATGCTAGAACTCCTTGGCCTAGAAGCAAATACTTCAACCACACAGAAAGAAACCATTTGCATACTATGGAACTGCACACAGCACCACATAAGATTTTTTAAAATTAATTTATTAGTTTAGTTTCAGTTAACAAGATCCAATTCCATAGTTCCTTGATTTTCAAATTTTCTTTACCTCCCTCCCCCCACCCACCACAATAGCATATAGTTCAGTATAGGATCTGCAAATACATTCATATTAGACATTAGTCCCATTACAAAGGTGTATTGTACTAGGTGGGATGAAAAATGGTAAAGAAGAAATAAAGCCAAACAATGAAAAGAAAAAGATCAATTAGTTTGCTTCCATCAGAATTCAAGCTCAGCTCTTTCTAGTTATATCTCTGGTTGTCGCATTTCTCTCCTTCATGAGTCTTTTGGGATTGACTTATATTACTGCCTTGCTGAAAAGAGTCCAGTCTGTCATAGTTGATCATCACACATATATGTGTCTGTGATTGTATACAGATTTCTTCTGATTCTACTCTTCTCGCTCAGCATCAGTTTGTATAAGCCTCTCCAGGTAAATATGAAATCCGTCTCCTCCTCGTTTCTTATAGCACAATTATATTCCATTACATTCATATACCACAACTTCTTTAGCCATTCCCCAATTGATGGACATCCCTTTAATTTCCAGTTCTTTGCAACCACGAAAAGAGCTGCTATAAATATTTTGTACATTTGGGTCTTCCTCCCTTTTCTAAGATCTCTTTGGGATATAACCCTAGAAGTGGTATTGCTGGGTCAAAGGGTATGAGATTATTTATAGTCCTTTGGGCATAATTCCAGATTGCTCTCCAGAATGGTTGGATAAGTTCACAACTCCACCAGCAATGCATTAGTGTTCCTATTTGCCCACATCCTCTCCAGCATTTGTCATATTCTTGTTTTGTCATCTTAGCCAATCTGACTGGAGAGATGTGGTATCTCAGAGTTGTTTTGATTTGCATTTCTCTAATCAATAGTGATTTAGAGCATTTCTTCATATGCTTATAGATATCTTTAATTTCTTTCTCTGAAAACTGCCTGTTCATATCCTTTGACCATTTATCAATTGGGGAATGACTTGTATTCTTATAGATTTGACTCAGTTCTCTGTAAATTTTAGAGATGAGTCCTTTATCAGATACATAGGCTGTAAAAATTATTTCCCAATTTCCCACCTCCCTCTTGATCTTGATTGCATTGGCTTTGTTTGTACAGAACCGTTTCAATTTAATGTAGTCAAAATTATCCATTTTGCATTTTATAATGCTCTCTAATTCTAGTTTGGTCCTAAAGTCTTTCCCTCTCTACAAATCTGACAGGTAAACTATTCCTTGCTTTCCCAGATTGCTTACAATATCATCCTTTATACCTAGATCATGCACTCTTTTAGACTTGATTTTGGTATATGGTGTTAGATAATGGTCTATGCCCAGTTTCTGCCATACTATATTCCAGTTTTCCCAGCAGTTTTTGTAAAACAGTGCATTCTTATCCCCAAAACTGGGGTATTTGGGTTATTCTTTTGATAACTATTTTATCTTCTGATTCCAGGACCTCAGGACAATTTTCTTTGACAATCTCTTGGAGGATGTTGTCTAGCCTGCTTTTGTCATCATGGTTTTCTGGTAGACCAATATTTCTTAAGTTATCTCTCCTGGATCTGTTCTCTAGGTCAGTTGTTTTTCCAGTGAGATATTTTACCTTTTCTTCCAATTTTTCACTTGTCTTGTTTTGTTTGATAGACTCTTGGTGCACCATAGAGTTCTGAGTTTCAATTTGATTGAATCTAATTTTTAGTGTATTATAGTCTTCAGTTAGTTTTTGAAGGTTCTTTTTTAGGGAGGTATTTTCTCCAATTACTTCACTGATTTTACTGTTTAAGGATTTGTTTTTTTCACTTAGACTTTTTTCCAAGTTGGTCACTGCCTTCCTGATTTTGTCTTTAAAATCTTTCTTAAGCTCCTCCAAGAATGCTATTTGGGCTTGAGACCAGTTCATATTTCCTTCTGTGGTCTCAGGTGTGGTTAGAGAGTTCATATTGTCTTTTGTATTTGGTTGTTCTTGACCTACATAGTAAGCTTGAATTGATTTTCTTGCCTTCCCCTTCTCCTTCTCAGCTTCCTTCCTTCCCATTGTGATTTCCTATTTTTTAATTTCTCAGGCTATTAGCTTAGGGCCTGGTTGTTGAGTTTGAATGCTGTACCCTTTGGGTGTCTAGTTTATGGCTAAGTGAGGAAAGTCAATGAGGAGTGTAGATGGGTTGGTGGGGGTGAATCTGACCACGTCAGATTTCTGCCTCTATACCCTTGGGTTATAAGCAGGTTTTTGTTGGTGAGGGGAGGTGGGGCTTGTTGGGAGCCCTCCCTCTCTTCTCTTCAGACTCCTGGCTGTCTCAGTTACATCCCTTCTTGGAGACTCCCAAGCCTGGGGCTATTTCCATTAACTTGGGATTTCAATCTGGGTGGGAGACTTATCTTTGGGTTTTCTACTTCATGAAGGAGGGATGGGAGGATCAGAGCAACTAGAATTTACTTTGCCATTCTAGCTCCTGTATTATACAGGCAGGCAGTTTCTAAACTTCCATGCTGGGGTCCAAATGCTACAGGAGAAGCTGCTGTCTCCAATGGGGGCCGGATTCTCCTACCTGGCTCCAATGATTCCTCCTGTCTCCTTGTGAGATGAAGGGGAGATGACTGCAATTCGTCCTTGGTAAGTCTGCAGGCTGGGGCTTCTTCTTTCTCTGGTGTAGTCTGCTTGTCTTCTCTTAAGTCTGAGCTGTGCAGACCCCGTATGTTCTGTGCTTGTCCTGTCAGGACGCACTGGGCAATTTCCTGGGCTGGATTCTACCACGCTTCGTCTCCAAGTGGATTTTGTCACTCCAGAATCCATTCAGATTCACTTTTCAAGGTTTAGTGACTGAGGAGCTTAGCAAAGTTACTGCTTCCTTTCTGCCATCTTGGCTCCACCCCCCACCATGCAAGATTTAATAGCTACTACATTAAAAGAATGGAGGGGTTGAGATTTAATATTCCAGAAGGTAAAGAAGCTAGAATTCCGAAAAAAAGAATAATTGACCCAGAAAAACTGATAATAAGCTTATAGGGAAAAAAAATGGATATCTAATGAAACAGAGGGTTTTCAAGAATTTCAAATGAAAAAACAAATACTGATAGAAAATTTGACTTTCAAGAGAGTCATACAAAGGTAAATGGGAGAAAGAAATCACAAAGGACCCAATAAGGTTAAACTATTTAAAAATTCCTTTATGGAAAGATGATACATGTAATTCCAATAATTCTATCATAATTATCCAATTTTATTCAATAATTTATTAGAACAATTAGAAGAACTCTACAAAGACATTTTTATGAATTTTTTATATTTTTGTAAAGCCAATCATAAGCAACTTTCTTCAGGGTTGCTGCTCTGAATAACTTTAAGTGTCTACTTGCATAGCACAGTGAACTCTCTATTTATTTAGGAATAAACTAAAGCAAAACATTCACAACAATATAGCATAGCAACTTATTACTAAAGAGGATACATAGTCTTCAGCAAAGAGTCTGTACCAGTGTTAGGAAACCTGTGGCCTTGAGGTCACATGTGACCCTCTAAGTCCTCAAGTGTGGCTTTTTTAATTAATCCAGACTTCACAGAGCAAATCCCTTAATAAAAGGATTTATTTTGTAAAACTTGGACTCAATCAAAAGACTGCACTGAAGGACCTGGGAAGTCACATGTGGCCTCAAGGTCACAGGTTCCCCACCCCTGTAGTTTATATTATAATATAGGTTGAGGTAGAATGGTTGGGAACAGATGAACTAGTAGGCCTAAGGGCCTGAGGTTTGGATTATGGGTACTGTAAGTATAGCACAAAACAGTACATGGTCATGCCCTTTCCAACAGCATCGGAAATATTGACTTGATTATTGTCCCCAGAGAAAGAAATTAAAAATGGTTGGTAGGACTATTGGGGGTATGGCAGATGGCAAGATGTATTGGCCTAAGTATCCTGATGGATACATGAATGGGACATGAAATATAGTCTAGGCCTAACTAGATACAGTGTTTTGAGTTTTCACATACCCCCTTTGTAGTTACTTCCTCCCTATATATCCAAGCATATTTATATGTCTACATATAGATATGCAAATATGTACATGTATACATGTCTATGTGCATACACATGTGTGTATACATACATATGGAGGAGAAATGGATGAGTAAATGAAAACTCACCTCAAACCACTACATCTGATTAGGCCCAGATCATGTTTTAAACTCCATTCAGATAGACATTCACCAGGACTCTCAGACCTATCCATCTTGCCATTGACCCTGCCTTTAACACCCCTAACACTTGGTTTCTACTTGTTGCTCTGAGAACAATGATCAAGTCAACATTTCCACTGCTGTTAGAAAAGGTATAACCATTTTATGATTCAATGAAGCCATAGAAAGAGTTGTAAGTACGTGTATGTGTATGTTGTTGTTTAAGATAAAATTTTATGATATATATGTATATACATGTATATGATAGTCTATAGACTTATGTATATGTATATGTATGTACATATGTACACATATTTGTACCCACACAAATATACATATGGGGCAGTTGGGTGGCTCAATGAATAGAGAACCAGACCTGAAGTCAGGAATACCTGAGTTCAAATCCCTGTTCAGATACTTAGTAGATGGTTGATACTAGGAAAGTCACTTGATCCTGTTTGCCTCAATTTCTTTATATATGTATATAGACATCTAAATAAACATATATAGATATTTATACAGATGTAGAGCTAGTTATAGATATAGAAAGATATATAATTATGATTCCATGAAGTACAACTTATTTGCATGGTATGGGTGTTTCCACATTTTCTTCATCATCATCTCTTCCTTGACATGGATTTCCATATACCACTAATCTAAATCCCCAACTCTTGTTTATTTTCAGTCCTCTCTTCTAGCAATGAAGTGGTATTTAAGAGCTGTCCCTTCCTAATCTCTTCTACCTGGTTAGATCTGTAGCCTCTTTTAAAGTTCAAGTACAAGGGTATATTTATGTCTATATGCACACACACACACTCATATATACATATATAATGTATGTCCGTATGTACATGTGTATGTTTGACTGATTAGCCACAGAGACTAATAGTATACAAACACATACACACATGAATATTTGATATCAATCACTCATTATCACCGTAAAGTCAACAGAGCAATAAATATTCAAAATGCAAATTTTGCAGTTTGTCCAGGAAACATCATCAGAACAAATATCAGGACAATATCAGAACAAATACCAAATATCAGTGGACAACAAGGACTCAGAGAAATATTAACCTAGATGTATCCTCCTTATATAATCACCTGTCTCTTTCCTAAAGCATGTATTACTTCATGGAATCACAGGACTTTGATATGGAAATCATAGTAGAATTCATCTAGCTCAATCCCTTCAATTTAAAAATGAGGACACTGAGACTCGATATTTATTGAAAAAACATTTATTAGGTGCCTCTTGTGTGCAGGAGGCCATTCCTGATGCTCAGGATACAAAGACAAAAAATATAACCCTGCCCTGGAGGACAAACATAATGGGGAAAGGAGGGTCATACAACACGTACAAAGATATTAAGTACAAAGTAGCATAAGAAGGGCAGAATAACTGGAGCAATCAGGAAACATGTCATGCAGGAGATGGCAAGCAAGCTCTGCTTGCAGGGAAGCTAAGGTCATTTATGGAAGGAAGAGATTTCAGACCTAGGCAACCAATTCTGTAGTCGGAGTCGGGATATGTATAAGGAAACAACTCATAGGCCCATTTGACTTGAACAGATAGTGGAGACTCATATAAAATGACTGAAAAGGGAGGTAGGAGTCATACTGGAAAGAACTTTATTGTTAGCCTAAGTATTTTGTGTTTCATTCTAGATGTGAAGAAGAAACAGTGGTTTCTAACATGGTTAGATTTGGATTTTAGGAATGCCAGTTTGGCAGCTACATGGAGAAGAAAGAGAGACCCATTAGGAAGCTTTTGTAATAGCTCAGGTGAGCAGTGATGTGGATGTTGAACTAGAGTAGTGACTGTATGACTGGAAAGAGGTGATCAATGTTAGTGACACTGTTAAGGTCAAATTGGCAAGACTGTTATTATTTATATATGAGCATTGGAGGAGATAGAAGAGTCAAAGATGACTCCAAAGAAGTGAATATAGGTCACTTGGAGGCTTCTGGAACCTTGAACAGAGACTTAAACATAGAGGTGGGGAATGGACACATACACATATCTATACACACATATCTACTTACACATATAGATAAATATATGTGTGTGTACATTTACATTGAATTTGAAATGCCTGTGAGAATCCAGATAATGCTCACAGGCAGTTGATAATATGAAACTTGATTTCAGGGGATTGATTATGACTGGTTTGCAAACAAAATCCTTAGTGACATTTAAATAAAGTCCTCCCCAAATTGTCTCAAACCTACTTTCCCTATCTTATTTCATATTATTCTCCTTCAGAAATTCTCTGTTCAAGTCACACTGGTCTGCTACTTGTTTTCCAAAAATCTATTTTTACACCTTGTTGGAAAGTTTGAGGAAAGAGAAGGTTTGGAATATTAATTAAGTGGCTAATAATATTATTTTGCTACAGTACACTTTGAAATGGGGATAAGAATCCTGGGGTGAGGAAAAGAGACATGAAAACATTTTAGCTTATATGGTTTTGGCACTATAGCAGTGGAGAAAGGTACCAGGAAGGAGGCTTGGTGTTGTCTATTAAATATCAATGTCATCGCTCTTTTATTTTATTTTCTAACTATGAATATCTTTTATTTTTTATTTTCTTCTTAAAAATTAATTCACTCATTCTCTTTTTGTAATTTTGAGTTTAAAAATTTCTCCTTTCTCCAATCCTTCATCTGTTCATTGCATTCTTTTTTTAAGCAGCATTAATCTGCCTTTTCTCCTTCCCAAACTCAACCCTTCATGTCCAACTGAGAATGAAAAACAAAATTTCTGTATTAGCCAGTGTGTGTGTGTGTGTGTGTGTGTGTGTGTGTGTGTGTGTGTGTGTGTGTGTGTAATGAACAATATATTTCAACATTATTTTCTGGGATCATGACCAATGATTGCATTTGTCAGAGTTTCTTAATTTTTTCAAAGATGTTTGTCATTTATCACTTTATTGGTATTGTATAAATTGTTTTCCTCATTCTGCTCACTTCACCATGTATCATAGAAGTTTCTCCAAGTTCTCCAAAGTAACCCGCTTCATCATTTCTTACAGCACAAATAGCATTCAATAACATTCATATGTCATAACTTATTCATTCTTCAATTTATAGGGATATCACCAGATTTCCATTTTTTCCACCACAAAATTAAATATAAATATTATTATACATCTTTAGGTAGAGTTTTTTTCTTAGGACTAATCCTTTCCTTAATTCACCCTCCCACTAATTTCATCTTTGGGCAGGTAGGTGGCACTGTGGTTATGGCACCAGGTCTGGAATTAAGACCTTAGTTCAAACCCAGCCTCAGACACTTACTAGCTATATGACCCTAGGCAATTCACTTCTGTTTCCCTTAAACCACTGGAGAAGGAAATACCAAACCATTTTAGTAGCTTTGCCAGAAAAATCCCAAATGAAGTGATGAAATTTTGGACACAACTGAAATTAATGAACAACTACAATTTCTTCTTCTCCCTCCTTCCCTTTTCCTCCCTATTTCCTTACTGACTGAAATGTGTTTCTATACCTGATTCTCTGTGTGTGCTTTCTCTTCTTTTTTTTTTTATATATATATTTGAAACATTTAATGTTACGACCTTGAATTTCAGATCCATTTCCTTCCTCCCTTGTCACCCATTCCTTCTTGGGATATAAGTAATTCAGTACATGTTGTACATGTCTAGCTATGCAAAACATTGTCATAGTAGATATATTGTACAAGGCTGCTTATAATTCCCTCCCACTCATCCCACCCCCCACCTGGTCCATTCCCTACATGATCCTGTCCCTCTTCTATAGTGGGTACTTCCAACCTCCCCTCACCCCAAGGATGCCCTCCCATCCATCATCCCTCCTCTCATCCCCCTTCCCCCTATCCTGCTGCAGGTTGAGATATCCCATTTAGTATGTATGTCATTTTCTCCCTGAACCAAATTCAATGTGAATGTGGTTTTGCCTTTTTAGCCTTCCTTATTCTCCCCCTCCTTTGCACCCACTTCCCCTACATGAGATAGTTTACCCTACCATGTCTCTCCCCATCTCCTCTGCCACTTTCCTCTCTCACCTCATAATTTCATCCCTTGAGTACTCTCCCTTCCCAACAAAATCAACCTATGCCCTCTATCCATATATAACTGTAACCATATACACACACATTCACATATGTATTCATATGACCACACACCCTTCTTCCATTATTTTCATAGTGAGAAAGATATCATCAGTCACAGTTATTGCTTTTCCATATAGGAATGTAAATAGTTCAACTTTGATAAGTTCCTTTTGATTTCTTTTCCCTGATTACCTTCTCAGGCATCTCTTCCTTCTTGTGTCTGGATGTCAAATTTTCTATTCAATTCTGGTTTTTTCCTCAAGAATGCTTGAAAGTCCTCTATTCCACTGAATGACCATATTTTCCCCTGAAACAAAATACTCAGTTTTGCTGGGTAGGTGACCCTTGGGTTCATTCCCAGTTCTTTTGCCCTCTGGAATATCATATTCCATGCCCTTCTATCCCTCAGTGTAGAAGCTGCCAGGTCCTGTGCTATTCTGATTGTGTTTCCACAATATTGAAATTGTTTCTTCCTGGCTGCTTGTAGTATTTTCTCCTTGATCTGGGGATTCTGGAACCTGGCTATAATATTCCTGGGAGTTTTCTTTTTGGGATCTTTTCAGGAGGTGATCTGTGGATTCTTTCAACCTCTATTTTGCCCTCTGGATCTAAAACATCAGGCAGTTTTCCTTGAGAATTTCTTGAAGGGTGATTTCTAGGTTCTTTCTTTGATCATGGCTTTCAGGTAGTCCAATAATTTTTAAATTGTCTCTCCTGGATCTATTCTCCAGGTCAGTGGTTTTTCCCATGAGATATTTCACATTGCCTTCTAATCTTTCATTTGTTTGGATCTGCTTAACAGCATCTTGATTTCTCATAAAGTCACTAGCTTCCATTTGCTCCAGTCTAACTCTGAAGGAATGAATCTCCTCAGTGAACTTTTGAGATTCTTTTTCCATCTGGCAAATTCGACTTTTTAAGGCATTCTTCTCCTCAATGCCCTTTTGGGCCTCCTTTGCCATTTGAGCTAGTCTATTTTTTAAGGTGTTGTTTTCCTCAGTCAGGCTGTTGACCCTCATTTCATACTTTTCCTGCATCCTTCTCATTTCTCTTTCCAATTTTTCCTCCACTTCTCTTATTTGATTTTTAAAGTCCTTCTTAAGGTCCTCTATGGCCTGCAACCCGCTCATGTTTTCCCCTGGGGCTTTTGGAGCAGGACTTCTCACCTCACAGTCCTTTTCCCGCTCTATGCCCCCAAAATAGGAGTCTAGGGTTGCATTTTTCTGTTTCCTTTGCCTTGGCATGTTGCCACTTAATTGCTTGACTTTTGGGCTTGTTGCCACACTATGGCTTTAAGGCCAGCTAGAGGAATTTTCGTCCCGAACGTGTGGGGGGCAACTTCCGTTTCTGGCAAGCTGTAAACCCACCCACAACTTCCACCCTAGATCACAATCCAGATCCAGGGAGGTTACAGCAAGAGCGATTACCCCCCAAGACTGATGGCTGAATCTCCCCACGATTTGTAGGCTGGGAGCCGGAAATGCCTCTGAAAACTACACAATGGCGTGTCTCCTCAGCAGCTTCTAGCCCCCAGGGGAGGGAGCTGACGCATTCCCCAAATACAGGTCCCAAAGTCCATAGGACACTAACCTCTTACTTTGTCCTAGGCAAGTCTATGTTGATAATTCTGGAATCTCCACAGTTCCTGGTGTTCTGGGGTTCCTCCAGCCGGCTGCTGGCCCTGCCGCCCTGGGGCTAAAACCTCGGCTCACGTGGACCTGGGCTCGGCTCTGCTCCTGCGCTCTGCGCGCTGCCGGCTCCCAGACCACTGCGCTGGTCCTTCCTGCAGGGTGCTGGGCTGTCCTCAGCGGGAGGTTAGCTTCTCTGTGTCGTTCTGTGGGTGCTGGGGCTCCAGAAGATTTTCAGAGTCCTTTTTTACATAGTTTGTGGAGAATCTGGGGGCAGAGAGGCTTGGAAGAGCTGTTTCTACTCCGCCATCTTGGCTCCGCCCCCTTTCTCTTCTTTCAATCTTTCCAGTTCAGATGAGGGAGAGTCTCGTGTCATCTATTCCCCTTATATGCTTTCTGTATGGAAGATAATTTTCCTTTACTTTTTCTTCTCTCCATCCTCTAATGTAGTCTTCTTCTCTTTCCATTCTTGCCTTAAGATCATGAAGACATAAAAGAAACATCCCTAGCCCTTCTAATTTATTAGGTTCTCTCTATGACCGTCCATGATCATCGAGTTTGAAGGGTACACGTTGTCTTCAGTGATTAGAGTGTATACAGTTTCTCTCTCTCCTTTCTAATCATTCATATTTCCCTTTTAATGTTTCTATTAATTCCTTTGTTTGAACTTCAAAATTTCTATATAATTTTGGTGTTTTCATCAGGAATGCTTGAAAGTCCTCTTCATTAAAGATATATTTTTCACATGTAGTGCATACTCAGTTTTATTGGATAAATTATTTTTGGTTATAAGCTTATGTCCTTTGCCTTCTGCAATATGGTGCTCCAAACTTTATCTTCCTTTACTATGGTGGCTACTAAAGCAGTGTGTAATCCTGAATGTGGCTCCTTGATACTTGAATTCTTTCTTGCTGCTTCCATCATATTTCTTTTGACCTAGAAGTTCTAGATTTGGGTTTTAATGTTTCTGTGACTTTGCATTTGGGAGGTGCTTTTAGAAGTGACCAGCAATTTTTTTCTTTCTACTTCGCACTGTTTCTAAGGGATTTTGGTAGGTTTAAGATTTCTTCAAATATGATGTCAAATTAGTTTTCCATTTCAATTATTTTTATTGAGATATCTTATATTTTCTTATACTTTTTCAGTATTTTGTCTTTTATATTTATTGTTGTCTCATGAAGTAATTGACTTCTATTTAATAATTCTCCTTTTAAGGGGGTTTGTTGCTTGGGATAGGTTTTTAACTTCTTGTTCAAAGTTATTAATTTCCTTTCTAATTCTCTCTTTCATAGTTCTCATTTCTTTTTCCCCTTTTTTCCTTCTCTCTAGTACAGATATTAGTAAACTATGGCAGATGGGACAAATCTGGCTTAATCACTATTTTTCTAAGGCCTGTGAGTTAAGAAAGGTTTTACATTAAATATAAATGTCATATATATGTTGTATTAAAATTGTATGAACTTTTGTGTGCATATATGTATATATGTATATAGGCATATATATACCTATATATAATATATCTACACATGTATCATATATAAAACTATACAAACACTTTTTAGATCATTGACCATAAAAACAAAAAACAAATAGAAGGTCAGATTTTATCCTTAGGCTATAGGTTGCCAAACCCTGTTCTTGAATTCTAATTATATTGGTAAAAAAAATAATCAATCCTCTCTTTGGAACCTTTGCTTCATCTATTCAAGGAATTCTAGTTGAATTTGTGGCCAAGCTATGTTTTTCTCTGAGGCTTTTCTTGCAGATGTTTTAAAGTCATTCTCTTCTGGGTTTGTGTCTTGAGCACCCTTGTCACCATAATAGCTTCTTATGAGAAGATTTTTCTTTTTGTCTTCATATTATTGTTTTCTACTTCCTAACTTTAGACATAATATTAGGCCTGGATTCTGCACATTTCTGGAGGGAAGGTCTGGTTTAGCCTTGTTGCTGCTTTCTTGGGGTCTTGTTCCAGGATTTCAAAGATAATTCAGAGTGGGGGATCTTCAAGCTCTCTGTGATCCCAAAGTGGTCTGATCCAGGACAAAGACTGATTGTTGCTCACTTTGCCTGAGTTCTGCAAGTTCCTGAATTGGGTTTTGGTCTGAGTAATAATAGATTGCTGTGGACTTAACCTATATGAACAGATGGTAATCTCTGATGGTTTAGAGTGATAACTGAAAGCTTCCCTTTGGTCAAAGATTCTTGACCAGGTTATCTTCCATAGGCTTCAAACTGGACTAGAAGTTGGAACTGGGGGGTGGCTGGTTGGCGCAGTGAGTAGAGTGCTGGCCCTGGAGTCAGAAGGACCTGAGTTCAGATCCGGCCTCAGACACTTAACCCACACAAACAAAAACCTAGCCGTGTGACCTTGGGCAAGTTACTTAACCCCAATTGCCCTAAAGGGGCGGCTAGGTGGCGCAGTGAGTAAGAGCGCTGGCCTCGGAGTTGGGATGACCCGAGATCAAATCTGGCCTCAGAAAATGAGCACCCACACATAAATAATGACTATCTGTGTAACCTTGAGCAAGTTACTTAACCCCAATTGCTTAAAAAAAAAAGTTGGAACTGAGCCCCTCAGCTACTCCCTCAATTTCAGCCATACTTTAGCTGCTTACTTCTGAACCTGTTCCTCTTTTTGTACACTGCCTAAAGACTGTCTGTACTGCCAATTTAGGAAGGCCTACATCCTCAAGTTTCCTTTTTCAGTCTACCCTGTATCTGTGATCCAGAACTGAGTAACAGACAATAATGTTTCCATTTGACACTTCTCATTGCCATGCAGGTATGGGTCTGGGGATATCCTAGTATGAGACTGGTACCCCTTTCCCCTTTTTGCCTCTGTGCATAGCTTTATATTATTCCTGTGGGCTGCCCATGGCCCAACCCTGTCCTCAGTGTCTGAAGTTCTCTCTGCTTTGCTGCCTAGGCTGGCCTGAGCTGAGAAAATTGCTCGTGATCATTTCTTAAATTTCCCCTCAGAATTCAGTCTGGTGCATATTCTAGATCTGTTAAAAGGTTTTGGTTGTTTTTTTCAGGGGTAGGTGGGTTTAGCTTACTGCATTTCTTCTTAGTATTCTGCCATTGTAGCTTTGCTATATATGTATGTATTATCATCAATTTTAGAAAAATATATTATCTTCTATTGTTCACATAACTTGATACAGATAACCAAGGGAAGTAAATGTTCATTAATGTCATTAGAACAAGGCCTGAAATATGGGCAGGTGATTTTCCCATTGAAATCACAGCCAGTGAATGTATAGACGTGTGATTTGTCAGTCACATTATAGAAGGAGACTTGTTCATACTTACAGCTCAGGAAAATCCCCACCCGCTTTGGCTGTACCTGAAGAGTTAGAGCTTGTCGACTAGGGGAGAATATAAAATGCTCTGCTTTATTCCACCGACCCAATACCCAGTAGCCATTGGCAGGGGAGAGTTCAGGATCTTTGTTTTTCCTGTCCACTTTATCCCAACATACCCCTAGGTACCATCGATTTTTTTTTCCCCAACCTCTACTTCCCAATAAAATTCCTTCAAGGAGAAACCTTGTGAAGCCACTACACCTGGGGATTGAAATCTCTCTATAGTTTCAGGTAAGTCAAGAGCCTTAGTTTCTTCACAGATCACTTTTTTACAGTCTTTAGATACTCGGAGTATGGGGTAAGCAGTTTTTGGATCCTGAGTCACCTCCACTGGAAAGACAGAATGGGGTTGGGGGTGGCTAGGTGGTATAGTGAATAGAGTACTGGCCCTCAGGAGGACCTGAGTTCAAATCCAGCCTCAGACATTTAACACTTACTAGTCGTGTGACCTTGGGCAAGTCATTTAACCCCAATTGCCCTACCTTCCCTCCCTCCAAAAAGCAAAGAAAAAGAATGGTGTGGAGGGTGTATGGGGAAAGATCATTGGGCAAGAAATATAAAGAAAAGAAAAGAGATATTGAGGTAGAGGGATACATGGAAGAAGAGGGGAAGGAAGAGAGAGAGAGGACAAAGGAAAACTGTTCCAAATCATAGGATAAGATATGGTCAATATGGATTCTAATAAACATTTCTTTCATGTTGCTTTGTCTTTCCTACAGGTCATAATTGAATGTTAGAAAAATATGATCTCTCAATATTCTCCATGAAAATTATGGGACCATTTTACCTTCAGTACAAGATAGCCTGAGGATAGAGGAACAAGACAAAACACCTGAGTAAATATCTAGAGTGACCTCCACAAGAGGAAGAGTAGGAAAAGAGAAAACAAAAAACAAAGGAATGAGATGAGACATGACTCCAACGATAAACTATGTTGACTAAGGTTATGGTAGTCCTAATTCCAATTCTTCCCCTCTACATAGCCCAGTTTTCTTCTCTTTTTCCCCCTGAACCTACCACACACCTTTGATTTGACCAACAAAGTGACTCTGTGCACAGTTAAATATCTGACCCTTCCCCAAATCTGTGCCCAAGACGGAGGAATCAGTTCAAGGGTAATTAAGACAGTGACCCACACCCTAATTACCAACTTGATCACTTCACTCTAAACCAGGGATTGGGAGAAATGAAGGAGTAGAGGGAATGAAGAAACCCAGCCAAGGAAGAAACCCTCATTAATAGTTACGTGCATGTTTAACTGCATATTCCCATCCTGAAAAGATATAGATAGGTCTGAGTTAATCCTTGGGTTTGAAGCAAGAAAAGTACAAGAAATACAGAGATGGGGGATAAAAACAAAATGATAGAGGAATATGTGATGAGTGGATGGAGAAGGGAATGAGGAATATGACATAAAAAGAAACTTCACTTACCTCTTTCCTCTATTTTTAACCTCCAGTCTAAAATAAATCAATAAGAGCTGTTGTGACATTGATAAAATGAGCATCTCAAAAAGGAAACTTGGAACACAGTAACCAGAACAAATGAACAACAAAACTCACCCAGCTCTTCCATAAGTTTCCCTAAAAGCAAAAAAGAGACACAGAAATGTGTCAGAAAGCCACCCAGAAAGGATGAAGATTTAAAATGGAGAGAAATCAAATTGACAAATTGAGGGCTAAAGTCAGACCATTTTGGGTCCAGGGCATATCCCAGAATTTGTTCTCTCTATGTAGTCAGGTGCCATGAGAAAGTACATAGTATCTCAGTGTCTGGGACAGAGTTGTTGAGGTCCCTTAATGGGTTACAGCAGGGGAAAAATGAGAACAAAGTAAGAGGTTATTCATAATGCTCTAAACATGGACAATGTTTAATAAATGTTTGAAAGAGTGCTGAACAGACTTCTTTAAAGCAGCTGCAAAATGTTTGGAGAAGGAAATGGCAGAAGAAACATCAACAGTGAAAAGTCACAGATGATAATGCATTGCCCTCCCCTCTCCATTCTTGTTACCTTGATGTCTGTGGAGAAAATGGCCAGAAGCAACAAGAATAATAAAGATAGCCACCATAAAAATACAAGCATAGCTCCAAGGAGAAGACTGGAAAAGCTTATCTGTAAAGAAAACCCCAGAGAACCACAGGACAACTTAGAATTAACTTCGGAAACTTCAATAATTCGTTCTAAAATGAATAAAATAATTTCGATAAAAATAATAAAAATCCCAATAAGAACATGAGTTATTGTTAAAGCATTAAAAGGCAATATTATGTCATGAAAAGAACCCCAGATATAGAGTCAGCAACTGTTTTGTATCTTCTTGAACCTCAGTTTCCTTGCCTGGAAAATGAGATGACTGAATTTCTAAGGTGTCTTACAGGTCTAAATCTATGAACATCGAAGGTTCGCAAGGTACCTTCCTCACTACTTCCCTGTACAATACATCTTGCAATCCTGTATATCCATTTTACGAGGAGGAAAACAGAGGCAGTTGTTTAAATTCCAAACTCACCCAATTTTACTGTGCGACACATATGTCTCCATTTTTTCCCATAACAATAGCATGCAAAACTCTGTGTGGTTAAAATTTAGGTAAACTATATTGACAGCAGGAGATTTTAACCTTTATTCTTTATCATGAACCCTTTTGGTAGACTGCTAACACCTGTGGTCCTCATCACAAAATAATTTTAAACACATAAAATAAAATATACAGTATTACAAAAAAACCAATTATTTTTAAATAAAGTTATTGATATTACATTTTTTCCAAAAAACAAAAGTTCCTTAATCCCAGATTAAGGACTCCTACAACAACAGGATTCCCCTGATCTAATAAATCTACATTTTGTTGCTTTTGTTCATTCATTACAGTCACGTTTGACTCTTTGTGACCTTATTTAGGGTTTCCTTGGCAAAGATACAGGAATGGTTTGCTATTTCATTCTACAGTTTATTTTACAAATGAAAGAACTGAAGGAGAGTTGTGACTTGCCCAGGGTCACACAGCTAGTAAATATCTGAAACTGGATTTGAACTCAGGTCCTCCTGACTCAAGGCCCAGCATTGTATCAAATACCTAGCAATCTATTAAACCCGTCCAAAAAGCAAAGAAGGATACTCTGGCTTGACATGTTTTTGATGAGACCATACTAGCTCTTTGTAATTCTACTTCCTTTTCTAGATGTTTATATCAGAAATTTGACAGTCAAGTTCAATGATTGATAGATTTCAGACTACATTGTTTTTCCCTTTTCTGAAACTCAGAACGAAATTCAAAATTTTCTAGTCTTAAAATACCTTACTAGTTTGATACCATACATCAAAGCTCACTGCCAATGGCTAAGTAATCACATTTTCAGGTTTGTCCTTGCCCTAGGACAGAGTTTTTCTGCAAGAAGTATATTGAATTCATCAAAAGCAGGGAAGTAACAAATTAGAGCAGGGGCGGGGAACTTGTGGCCTCCCATCTACAAGTGGCCTTCTGGGTTCTTGCATGCGACTTTTTGACTGAGCTCAAGTTTTATATAACAAATCTTTTCATTAAGGGGATCTGTCCTGTGAAGTTTGTATTTAGTGAAAAAGTCACACTTGAGTACCTAGAGGGCCATATATGACTTTGAGTCCATCGGTTCTCCACTTCTGAACTGGAGTCACCTGCTTTCTTTTTCTTTATTATAAATTCTGAAGGGGAAAAGTCATTTGATTCTACAGTCCTCCTCATTTCTACCAACACAAACACATCTATATTTTCTGCTTTGTCAATATGCTTCATTGGTCATAAAATGAATCAATACAAGTTTTTTTTTTTAAATAAAACTTCCTAGTGTGACAACTTTTGCATTCGTTGAACAATTAGGCCTCTCCCTATCCAATCTATTTTTAAGTGGAGCATTTCCCCCCTTATCTGGTATCTTTCCAAAGTGAAGCACTAAACATGTAACCAAAATCCACAAATCTAAAACTACGAATATCAATTTCAGCCAAGTGAACAAGCCAAGGGGGGGCTTCCCTTTCATTTCTATCCACTCCATTCTAATACTTACCAGCGACTCTCACTCTGGACTCCTGTCTGAAGCCCCAGATATGGATGGAACATGTTATATCCCCAGCAGGAGGTTTTTGTATAGTGAGAGAGATTTCTATGTCAAATAGGCCATTCTTCCCAGGGTTCACCTTGAAGTCTGATGACATAGGCTGCTCTTGATGATTTTTCCACTGTGCCTTAGGTCTGGGGGACCAACCAGCTGATCTACATATCAGCAAGATGTCTCTATCTCTGTATCTTTCAAGAGAGATGAGAGGGGAGGACCCAAGAGCTACAGAAAATGGTAAATGAGATGAAAACAAAGATCATATTTCAAGATTATTTAGGAACATAGCTTACCCCATTATTAGGTAGTTCATGTTTTGTTTTATTTTGGGATTTTGGGGGGGTATAGGGGAAGGAAAGATTGCTTATTTACTTAATTCTTTTTGGCATATTGATCATCGTGTAAGGACAATCTGACAATCCCATTCTTCTGATAGAATGTTCTACTTAGCTGAACTTGAAGAAACTGTGTCATTAGAATGAACAACTGACCTACTACCTGTAGCTCCCATGTGTACTTCTGGCTGAAAGTTTGGGAGGAGACCTGGCATCCATATATCCCTGACTCTGAAAGGGTTACATTCTTCAATTTTAAAGAAACTATCCCTTCAGCAATGTCTACTTGCACAAACTGGATTCTCCCTTGATACTCCTGCATTTGCTTCCTTGGCTTTTCTTTCCCATCCTTGATTAGAAGCAACACAGAAGAGAATTGATTCCTGAAAAAGCTCAGCTCCATGTTCTTCACATTCATCTTGGGTGAAACATGACAAAATAACAGGGCATCTTCTCCCACTAAGACCTGAATAGACTGGTCTGGGCCAATCACCTGAAACTGACCTGTAGGGATAACCAGAAAAGGTTTATTAACTCTGGACGTTTGTCAATAAAATGCACATGGTTTGAACTACATACAGAAAGGAAGGCATCATGTTGCCCACCTTAAAAACTTAATGAATATAGACATTGAGCAATCCAGATTTAATATTTCTGAAGAAGTATCAAAGAGAAGAATTATGGGAAAAATAAGAGCTACAATTAATTTGCAGTACCTTGATGGACTAACCAATCTTCCAGGCATATGGTAAATTAATAATAGAAAGTCCCCAGCCCCTACTGAAGAATTTTAATCTATGTGATCCTATTTTGTTTGCCTTTAAATCCCTTTGAACATCTTCCTAAATTAGTGAAAGTATGTGGTTGATTGTTACTTAATCATTATCCTTCCTTATTTAAAGAATATCATAAGAATTTCCATAATCCAATCAATCATAGGTTTTAGTGTATGAAATGGCTTTGAAAGTCATTTGACAAAGTGAAGATAGTCAGGACATCCATCCTAATTGGTTGAGGTATTTGATCATCTCTCTCTGGGTCCTGCATAAAGTGTCCATAGCTAGAATCAAAGAATTCCAGGAATAGAACAAGTGTGACTTTCCAGCAATGTTTCTGAGTAGAAACTGCCAGAGAAGGCCCTCCCATGACTTCAGCTTTGTCCAGTTTTCCTTCTTTCTCTCCCCATTTTGGTTAGGAAAGGACTATAGGAGCTTTGAAAAGTCTGAAGTATTCTTTATCATCTTTTCATCATTACTCTGGGATAAAATTGTATGGTGCCAGCATTAAAGACTTTTGGAAGGATGTTTTAAATGACTTGCATTTTTTGTGCTACCTTAATTAATGCATCTTTCTAAAAGCTCTTTAGAATGGTTTACTAAATTGTTGTTCAACTGACAATCTTGAAGGAAAGCACATTGGTGGACCCTTAAGTAATAGCATAGGGTATAACTTCCAAAGCCTAGAACCTGAGGGGGAGATGAGCCTTGCCCTAGGACATAAAACTGACCTGTGAAAATGAGAGTTGTGACACGGATACTCAGTTTCTAGGGGTTACATTTAAAATACATGTCAGATTATACTCATCTGCTCTCTCCTCTATCATAAATTCAAGTAGTTGTCACATGTTTTCTAAAATTCCCTTATACCCATCCCAGCAACCAACTGTATGCAAATTAAAGGATTAAATCCTTTCATTGGTCATAAAATGAATTGCTTCACAGCATTTACTTTACTGCCTAGATAAAGATGTCATGTATTTGACAAAAAAAAAAAAACACTTGGTACTTACCTTCTTTAAATAATTTCTGACTATACATTTTGAACACATTCCCCCTCAGCCTCTATTTTTGCAAAGGGACGCAAATTCATAAATTCTACTAAGTCATTCAAGTACTTATCCCTTTTATTTCCTTCCTCTTGACTCTACTAACCTGCTGCCTGCACTCTGGATTCCTTCTCCTGTTTGAGGACAAGGTTCAGGACAGAACATGAGATATTCTTATTTAAATGTTCATTTATAATAAGGGTGGTTTCTATGAAATAGAAGCCATGATCATCTTGGACTACTGTGTAATTTGGTGACAAACGTTGTCCTGGATCTCTTCTCCATTGTACATTTGGCTGAGGCAACCACCCAGATGATTGACACACCAGCAAGATGCCTCCATCTCTGTATTCCTCAAGAGAAATAAGAGGGGTTGATCCCAGAGCTGCAGAGAAAAGGAAATAAACTTAAACCAAAAAGCATATCTCAAAGATATATAGAAACAGAGCTTATCTAGCCCTAGGTTAGTTTCTGGATTTGTTTCTGTCTCTCTTTAACAAAGCCTGTGAAAACATGTCAACATGGCCCATTCAGTAGTATGTTCTAGCTAACTGAGCTTAGATATAGATAGTGAAGATATCCCATCATGGAAAACTTAACTTACCTGCTACCTGTAGCTCCCAAGTGTACTGCTTGGAGAAAGTTTGGGAGATAAACCAGCATCCATATATTGCCTTGTCTGAAGGGGTTACATTTTTTTAATTTTAAGGAAACTGTCCCTTCAGTGATGGCATCTTGCACAAACTGGGTTCTTCCTCGATACTCCTCCATTTGCTTCTCAACTTCTTCTTTCCCATCCTTGTATAGAAGCAACATAGAAGAGAATTGGTTCCTGAAGAACCTTATCTCCATGTCCTCCAAACTCCTCTTGGGTAAGACATGACAAGAAAAAATGACATCTTTTCCCACCAGTGCCTGAATATGTACATCAGGGCCAATCACTTGAAACTGACCTGTAGGGATTATGAGAAACGGTCTATTAACCATGCATATCTGTCAATACAATGCACAGAGCTTGATTTAGGTACAGAATGGAAGGTTGCATATTGCCCTTTTTTAATCTTCAACCACTTCACCTAGGACAGAAATCTCTCCTTTTTCCAATGACACCAGACAAGGGTCATGCAGTTAGAATGATATGCTTATAATATAAAAAATCAAAATATTCATATTGAAATGGGCTTTAGATGTTATCTAGTATCACCTTCAATCATATACCAGAATTTCCTGTACACCATTCCTTAAAGATCATTCAGATCCTATTTACTCATTATCAGTAATTTAAGACCTCACTATGTAAAAAGGAATCCATCCATTCTAAAATAGCCCTAATTAAAAAGTTATTATGTTGAATTAAAATTGAACTCCATGGAACTTGTACCCATTGGTACTATTTTTGCCTTTTATAGTTTTTCAGATTAATTATATTTTCCTCTTTCTCATAGAAACCCTTCAAATATTTTGAAAATATAGGTTGATCAGAAGTCATGAAAGTGTTTTGGTCCAGATCAATGGAGAGAAAACTCATATTGATACAATCCCAGGTCCATTAAATTGTAGAAGTATCTTGAGCCTGAGGGCTTCTATTTACCATTCTGATCCTTCTACCTTTCATCATTAAAAAGGACAAGACTGATGCTTAGATAGATTAGGATATTAAGGTAAATGAGGGAGAGAATATACAATTACTTAAATCATTTTTTTGCTCTCATTCTTTGCACCAAGAAAGATGTAGTAAAATCTCAGTAAGGAGTAGCATAATAATATAAGTAAGGAGTAGAAATTTACTTTACCTACCAAGTTCAATGTTCTTCTTTACCTAAGTTCAAAAGTTCATCTAACTTAGCACAATGAGTTTAAATTCATTGGGTCCATATTAGTTATCTTCTAGAGTTTTGAAAAAGCTGGAGAAGATGATTATGAGACTGTGAAATCTGAACCAACTTGAAAAATAGGCATATATTTTCCATGTCCCCCCCCCCCCCATGTAAAAGAGTCTGCAAACTATAGACTTCTGAGCTCTCCGAGAACCAGCCTAGGTAAGTTTGGATAGGCTCATCATTAAATTGCCCTATGTCTCTCAGGTCCTAAAAGAGTTCTACACACAACCAATGCACGAGAATTAAACCTGGCTTTCCTACGTGAATGTGGAACAGAAGGTCCTCTTAGAGACAAAGAAAGTGAGCCCAAACCAATGATATCAAAGATCATTAAAGTATGCACATATTCTAATCTGTCTTATATTCATTGGTAGTGGTAAGGAACTGGATCTAAATTGTTATTGTTTTTCTCAAACATTGAGCATGGTTTATTATACAGGCAATAAATAAATATTTGTAAGGAAAAAGAAGGAAGGAAGGAAGGAAGGAAGGAAGGAAGGAAGGAAGGAAGGAAGGAAGGAAGGGAGGGAGGGAGGGAGGAAGAAAGGAAGGAAGGAAGGGAAGGAGGGAGGGAAGGAGGGAAGAAGGAAGGAAAGAGGGTAAGAAGAAAGTAGTATATTTTAGTGGAGTCTCACTGATTTCAACCAAGGAAATGACCAAAATGATAGAAATTTTAAACAGTATGCCAGAGGTGGGGGACATACTTGGTGAAGTAGATACATTTTCATTCTTCTCAAATAATGCAACAAGAACAGGCATGCTTACTTTGTTTCTCCAGGAGTGAGGATGCATAGAATTGGTCATATTATAATAACAGCAAGTTGGATTTAGCTGGCTAAGATTAAGAAGTAAGATCTAAAAATAAGAATCTGATTTAAATGGCTTTTAGTGGACTTTAATGAGCAAGTGTGGCATCTAACCAGCCAAACTATTATGTTTGTCACATAATCATTGCTAAGTATTTCCCCAGTTCAATTGAGCAGCATAGACATGAAGGTAAAAAGTAGGGTAAGGATGGAGGAAAAAGATTAGGAGACTTACCTGATTCCAGTCCTATGAGACTAAGAACAGAGATAAAGATGAGGTGATACTCAAATAGATTAAAAACTTGACTGGGGCATCGGAAAGGCGAGACATCCAACATACCTATGGATCTGCTAATCAGAACCTGCAACAAAGTGCAAATAGATAACTTAGTAGAGAATCTAATGGGAAGCACTAGAATCAAGTCTGAAGTATGAGCATAATTCCCTGACTCATGGTTAGGATGACTGGAGTCCCATAACTACTGAGATATGTTGCCCTTGGGAATGTACAGAGATAAAAAATATATTTCTTGATACTGACTACCTCAAATCCCTAAGAGCAACAACTGAAGGAGAGTTTTCGCTTTTTTAGGAAAGAGTGGAACAAATGCCCAATTGAACAGGAAGGACAGAACAGAAATACATGATTCTTGAAGCCATGACAAGAAAAATAGAGCAAAAAGGGGACAGAAAATAAGTCAAAGACTTGTGACTACTCTGGAACCTCTTCCAGATTTCCTTCAGTCTTATGGCTTGTTTGTTCACCCCCATGCTTCACTGTTAGATTTGTTCTGACTCTAATGTAAAGCTGCTTTGTTTGGGTGGGTGGAAATACAACTGAACTAGAAGTTAGGAGGTCTGTATAGTCTCAGATAAATTACTTCACCCCTCTGACCATCTATTTTCTCATCTGTCATATATGGGCTAGGTAACTCATGAGATCTTTTCTAGATGAAATATTATAAAGTTCTCAAGTTGATATGAGGAAGGTGGCACATTACTCATAAACAGTCCATGGACTATTAGAGTTCATAAGAACAAGTAATGTAGTGAGGTAGATTCTGTGTGCAGAGACAGTGTCTGTTTTTTACATCAGAAGCTAATGATCCAGACTCTGAGATCCTCTTTTTGCTCCTACTCCCTATCATTCCTGATACCATGTACTCAATAATTGAACCTCTCTTGGGACAGAGTGCACAGAAGCAGGGAAGGGAAAAAGAATCTTTCTTTCTTGGAAACAAGCCTTGCATAAAAGTTGTGTGGGTATGCTGGACAAAGCAGAAGTGGGACAGAAATAATCGGTTGACGATGTTGACAGGATTGCAGGTGATCTTTGTGTTTCAGATGCTGTGAATGTGCTGGAGACAGTAACTCCACATTTAGCAGAGTGCCTGGCACATAGTAGGTGCTTAGTAAATATTCGTTAATTGATTGATTGGCTTTCCAGAACTGATTTTTAGTTTTTCTTTCAAAAATTTTCATTAATTTTGAATTTGAATTACAAAAAAGAGAAACATTTCCATGTACATAGCACGATATGAAAAGAGGATTAAACATAAATCCCTGAACTTCTATATCACACAATGTGATTAAAAAATAAAGCATACAATAAATACTTTGTTTTCAAAGTCACCCTGCTTTTTCTGTTCTTCCTTCTAAGTTTTCTTTTTTTTCTTTGCTGTGTATTCTTTATTTTTCTCCTTTCCTCCCCACCTCCTCCCAGAGAAGGCTACTATTGCACCCACACACATATACATGCATGATATATATGTGTGTAGTACACATACATACGTGTGTGTCATAAAGATGATCAGTGGCATAAACTATCTAGGCAAGCCCTGGAAATAAATGCACACATACTAGCTATATAATAAGGGTTAAGTCATTTAAACTCAGGGCAGCATTTTGGTGGCAACTCTATAAAAATATTACAAACAAATGTCAAAAAAGATTGGCATTTGTTTTCATGCCAGAAGTTCCCAAAAATAATTGAAGGACAGACCCAGATGACTCCTCTCTCCCTCTGCCACAGACACACAAGTGCCTCCTCCAGGATATATAATTCCATCCTAGCAGTCTGTTTACATTTCCGACTCTTGACTTACCAGGTGTAAGTAGATGGAGTTCATAGAAGGATATCAGGAATCAAGAAGGGATGTAGGGAAGAAAGATATGACTAAAGATCAGTCAATGCTGAGGACATCACAATGGGGGCACCTCCAAAATTAGCAGGGGTTGATCTCTATCAGGATCATTCTGCTTCTCTGAAGGAAACTTCTTCAGGAACAAAGGTTGAATTCTCATATAGGAAGTAAATTTTATTACTCTTGTAAGCACAGTTGTATGTGGGCTAAGAGAGTGAAGATGTGGACTTTGGACTAATAAAACAGTTCTCTTGTTTGTAAGTTGAATTTTCTGGCTAGGGCACATAATTGAAAGCCATAAACATTGACACTATCTTGATATAAATGGGACCTGTTTGCCTTGGTAAAGAGCTATTTTCGCAGAAAAACAGAGAGTTTGGTGATGGCTACCAGCTTTTATTTAAATACCAGGAAACTTTTGGTTTGACATTGGTGGATTTCTTAGCTTGCCTGAAGTGTCTGAGGATGAGAATAGGAAAAGGTATTTCTGCATGTACTCTTTTTAATTTGACACTTAATTTTTCCTTAATTGTGTGTTAAAACAATATTTAACATTCATTTATAAAATTGAGTTCTAAATTATCTTTCCCTCCCCCCCCATTTTGTGAGAAAGCAAGCAATTTGATATAGGTTATACATGTGTAGTCATACAAAATATATTTCAATGTTAGTCACATTGGGAAAGAAAACACAAACAAGAAAAAGAAAAATTAGAGAAAGCAAAGAAAAAACATGCTTCCATCTACATTCAGATTCCATTAAGTCTTTCTCTGGAGATGGAGAGCATTCTTCACCATATATCCTTCAGAATTGTTTGGATCATTATATTGCTGAGAATAGCTAAGTCATTCACAGTTGATCATCATAACATTGTTGTTACTGTGTATAATGTTTTCCTAGTTCTGCTAATTTCACTTTGCATCAGTTCATGTGAGTCTTTTAAGGTAGTTTTTTTTCTGACAGTATACTGCTTGTCATTTTATATAGCAAAATAGTATTTCACCACAATCATCAACAACTTGTTCAGTCATTTCCCAGTTGATAGACATCCCCTCAATTTCCAACCTTTGCCACCACTAAAAGAGCTGCTATAAGTATTTTTGTAGATATAGGTCCTTTTCCTTTTTCTTTTAAAAATTGTTATACAAACCTAGTAGTGATATTGCTTGGCAAAATATTATGTGTGCATGATTTTATAGGCCTTTGGCCATAGTTCTACATAATGGTTATATCAGTATACAACTTCACTGACAAAGCATTAGCGCCTCAATTTTCCCACATCCACTATGAAACTTTACATTTTTCTTTTCTGTCATATTAGCTATTCTGATAGGTTTGGGGTGTTTTAATCTGCATTTCTCTAATCCATAAGGAATTTAAAGCATTTTAAAATATAACCATAGAGTACTTTAATTACTGAACCTAAAAACTGCCTGTTCATATCCTTAGACCATTTGTCAATTGGGGAATGATTAGTATTCTTATAAATTTGATTTAGTTCTCTCTATATTTTTTGGAGGGCAATTGGGGTTAAGTAACTTGCCCAAGGTCACATGGCTAGGTTTTTGTTTTGTGTATGCGTTAAGTGTTTGAGGCCAGATCTGAACTCAGGTCCTTCTGACTCCAGGGCCGACGCTCTACTCACTGTGCCACCTAGCTGCCCCAGTTCTCTATATATTTTAAAGATAAAGTCTTTATCAGAGACAAGTAAAACTTGTTTCCCAGTTTTCTGGTTCCCTTCTAGTCTTGAATGCATTAGCTTTGTTTACTCAAAAGCTTTTTTTAATTTTATAAAATCAAGATTATCTTACATTTTGTAATGATCATTATCTCTTGTTTGGTCATTAATTATTCTTTATCCCATAGATCTGACAGTTAGACTATTTCTTGTTCTTCTAATTTGCTCATGGTGTCACCTTCTAAATCACATGCCCATTTGGACTTTATTTTGTTGTACAGTATTAGACATTGGTCTGTGATTAGTTTCTACCATATTGTTTTCCAGTTTTCCTAGCAGTTTTTGTCAAATAGGGAGTTCTTATCCCAGAATCTGGGGTCTTTAGGTTTATCAATCAGTAGATTGCTGTAGTTACTGACTACTGTGTCTTGTGTACCTAACACTGATTGAACACTCTATTTCTTAGCCAGTATCAAGCAGTTTTGATGATTGCTTCATAATATAGTTTTAGATCTGGTATAGATAGTCCAACTTCCCTTCAATTGCTTTTCATTAATTCCCTTGATAGTCTGAAGTTTTGTTATTATTTTTCTAGATCTATAAAATATTTTTATAGTTTATTAAATGATTAGGTGAAATTGTCATTTTTATTGTTTTAGCTTGGCCTACACATAAACAACTGATATTTTTTCCAGTTATTTAGATCTGACTTTATTTGTGTGAAAAATATTTTATAATTGTGTTCATATAGTTCCTAGGTTAGTACTGGCAGATAGATTCCCCCAAATTCTATATTGTCTAGAGTTACTTTAAATGAAATTTCTCTTCCTATCTCTTGCCATTGGGCATTGTTAGCAATATATAGAAATATCGATGATGTATGAGACTTTAAATCCTGCAACATTGCTAAAGTTGTTAACTTACTCTACAGGAAGTAGGAGGAAAAAGAAGAAAGAAAAAGGAGGGAGCTGATAGAAGTGGAGGGCAGAATGAGGGAGGAGGTGGCCAGAAGCAAGAACCAGATGAGGAGGAAAAGGGAGAAAGGAGAGAGAAAAACATAAATGAGGGGGTGATAGGATGGAGAGGAAGGCACTGTTAATAATCATAACTGTAAATGTGAATGAGCTGAACTCTGATAAAACAAAAGTGGAGAGCAGAGTGGATTAAAAATCATAATTCTACAATATGTTGTTTGTAAAAAACACATTTGAAGCAAAGGGATACACTTAGAATAAAGGCAAAAGGCTGAAGTAGAATATATTTTTCTTCAGCTAATGTAAAAAACAAAACAAAACAAAACAAAACAAACAAACAAAAAAAAAAAAACCAAGGAGAGCTACCAATCCAGATCTCGGACAAAGCAAAAGCAAAAATCTAATTAAAAGAGATAAGCAAGGAAACTACATCCTGGTCAAAGGTACCATAGACAATGAAATAATATCTTTACTAAGCATATATGTGCCAAATTGTATAGCATACAAATTCTTAGGGGAGAAGTTAAGTGAGTTATAAGAATAGATAGAAAGCAAAACTATACTAGTGGGGGACCTCAATCTCTCCCTCTAAGATCTAGATAAATCTAACCACAAAATAAATAAGTACCATTACCCTGGGACTGCTAGCCAGAATCAGAATATGGCAAAGCAACACAATCCTGCTTCATTGCTAGCAACAACTCTGAGGTACCTCATATCTATCATTTTGGCTAATATGACAAAAAAGGAAAATGATAA
Organism: Gymnobelideus leadbeateri; assembly: GCA_011680675.1. Taxonomy (NCBI): domain Eukaryota; kingdom Metazoa; phylum Chordata; class Mammalia; order Diprotodontia; family Petauridae; genus Gymnobelideus; species Gymnobelideus leadbeateri. The sequence continues at coordinate 142,464 of WOXC01002830.1, forward strand.
ATGTTGGAGAGGATATGGGAAAACTAGGACACTAATGCAGTGTTGATAGAGTTGTGAACTGATTCAACCATTCTGGTGCACAATTTCAAACTATTGCCAAAGGACAACCAAACTGTATATATCCTTTGAACCAGCAGTACCACTACTGTGTCTGTATCCCAAAGAAATCATAAAAAGGGAGAAAGACCTAAATGTGCAAACATATTTATAGTAGCCCTTTTCATGGTGTCAAAATACTGGAAATTGAGGGGATGTCCATCAAGTGATGAATGGCTGAACAAGTTATAGTCTGTAAATGTAATGGAATACTGCTGTGCAATAAGAAATGGTGAACGGGCAGATTTCAGAAAATTCTGGAAAGATTTGTACAAACTGATGCAAAGTGCAGTAAGTAAAACCAGGAAAACATTGTACACACTCAAAATCATTGTGTGATGATTAACTCTGAATGATCAGCTCTTCTCAGCAACACAATGATCCAAGACAAGTACAAAGGCCTCACAAAGGAAAATGCTATTCACATGCAGATAAAGAACTGATGGACTCTGAATGCAGATTGAAGCATACTATTTTTTACATATTTTATTCTTTTTCATTTTTTTTCTTTTGATCTGTTTCTTCCTTCACAACTATGACTAATATGGAAATATATTTTACATGATAGCATATGTATAATTTATATCAAATTGCCTACTGTTTTGAGAAAAGCAGAGGTGAGGGAGAGAGAAAAACAATTTGTAATTCAAAATCTTATAAAAATGAAGCCTAAAAATTATCTTGACATGCAATTGGGGGAAAATATAAAACTATTTTTTTAAAGTAAAGGACATAGTGACAGTTATTCCATATGGCTTCAGGAGAAGAAATCATACCTTCTTTATTTTCTTTTATAAGATGATTAAAAAGGTAGCTCAGGGGAATACTATGAAACTACTTTAGGTAATCAAATCCTTTGCTAAAATGATTCATGGTTAGTTCACACACATGTTTGGCCTCTGTAAAGGCCTTTTATTCCATAGCCTATGGTGCTCAGATGTAGGATTTCTATTTTTCTTTTCTTTTTTTCCTTGGTCAACATGTTTTTAAATCTTAGACATTTTATTTGTGCAATTCTAAATTTTTTTCCAAAGTGTTCCTACTAATTCACAATTCTACCAAAATTTCTCTTATTTTCCTATCTTTCCAAAACCTATTCAACATTGCCTATGTTGAGGTCAGAGTTGAGAGAGCTGGGTCAGATTTGAAAGAGTTCACTTAGACCTTCTCTTTAGCCAATGAGAGCTTTATCAATGCAAAAGCATAGGAAACTGAGATTATCAAGAAGCTAAACAAAGGCACTGATATAGGAAAAGAATCAGACTTATATAGACAGGAAGCTACACATCCTGTAGGATGATGATGTAATTTTTAGGGTTTCTAATGGGGATTGGAGATTTAGGGACAGGATGAGGAAAATAAGGGAGACAGGTCAAATTTTATGACCCAGGATGGGGGGAGACAAGGAATCCCATAGTCCATGACAAGGAGACGAGATTTATGTAATTTCAAGATAATGGAGGAGACTCTATGATGCCCTCAGGCTCAGGAGGGCCTCACAAGATACTGAAAAAGCAAACCTGTAATATTAACACTTAGGGCATCATTTTATCCACATGAACTATTCTCAAATTTTGTCATCTTTGCCAGTTTGCTAGGTATAAGGAGAAATCACTCTGTCGTCTTGATTTTCATTTCTTTTATTGTTGGTAATTTGAATCTTTCTTAGAGCAATTAGAAGTTTATTCTTCTCTAGAAAACAATTTGGTCATATCCTTTTACCTCATATATTGGAGAATTCTTTTTTAATTCATATCTTTATATATATATACATATATATATTCAAATTAAATGTAAATGTATGCATGTATACACACATACATCTATAATTCATACATCTATATTCATATATATTTAATGTGGATATATAGATATAGATATATTGAATAAAATCTAGCATTATTACTTTTTATCAGTAATGTTTGAAAGTTCCCCATTTCACTTATGCCCAAAGGCTATACAACTGTGCATACCCTTTGATCCAGCAATACCGTTGAGTTTTAGTGGCACCCCAAAATGTTGAGGTGTGGCAGGATCATTTGAAAAGAATTTGCTCAGGCTGATTCCAAACCAGGTAAGGCATTTATTTTAGGTAACACACCAGGCAGTCTCCTTATTAAGGGAGACCCAGCTCAAGGAGGGAACAACTCTTTTTTGTTTGTTTGTTTATCTTTAGTTTTCAACATTCATTTCCACAAGATTTTGATTTACAAACATTGTCTCAGTCTTTCACCTACCCCACCTCAAAATAGTAAGCATACTGAATATCCCTCCCCTCAATCTGCACTCTCATATCCTCCTCCATGCCCCCTCCAACTTTCTAGTAGGGCAAGATGGATTTCTATACCCCAGTGCTTTTATATCTTATAACCCAGTCGCATGGAAAAAACTAGTATTTTTAACATTTGTTTTTAAAACTTTGATTTCTAGATTCTTTCCCTTCTTCCCTCCTCACCCACCAGCACTCAGAAGATAGGCAATTCAATATAAGTTATACATGTGCAGTTATGAAACACGTTTCCATAGTAGATATATTGTGAAGACTAACTATATTTCCTTCCATCCTATCCCGCCCCCCCATTTATTCTATTTTCTTCTTTGAACCTGCCCCTTCTCAAAAGTGTGTTTCAAACTACCCTCTCCCCCAATCTGCACTCCCTTCTATCATTCCCCCTCTTATTTCCTTCCCCCCTACTTTCCTGTAGGGTAAGATACCCAAATAAGTGTGCATGTTATTCTCTCGTTAAGCCAAATTCAATGAGAGTAATGTTGACCGATTCCCTTTCAGCTTCCTGCTCTTCTCCTCTATTGTAACATTTTTCTTTTACCTCTTTCATATGAGATAACTTACCTTATTATATCACTCCCTTTCTCCTCCCAATATATTCCTCTTTCACCTCTTAATTTTATTTTTTAGATATAATTTCTTTCTCTTCAACTGATCATTTGCCCTCTATGTGTGTATGTGTGTGTGTGTGTGTGTGTGTTTGTGTGTGTGTGTGTATACACATATATACAAATACTCACATATATATTTATACACACATATAGCCTCCTATATAAACATATATGTGTATGTATACATACATACATACACATATATTCTCATGAGAAAAGTCTCATTAATTACAATTATCATTTTTCCATGTAGGAATATAAATAGTTCAATTTGAATAAGTTCCTTACGATTTATTTTTCCTGTTTATCTTCTCATGCTTCTCTTGCTTCTTGTACCTGAAAGTCATATTTTCTTTTCAGCTATGGTTTTTTCATCAAGAATGCTTGAAAGTCCTCTATTTCATTGAATGACCATATTTTCCCCTGAAGCCTTATACTCAGTTTTGCTGAGTAGGTGATTCTTGATTTTGATCCTCGCTCCTTTGACCTCCAGAATATCACATTCTAAGCTCTTTGATCCCTTACTGTAGAAGCTGCTAGATCTTGTGTTATCCTGATTGTGTTTGTACAATATTTAAATTGTTTCTTCCTGAGAGCTTGTACTATTATCTCCTTGTCCTGGGAACTCTGGAACTCTGGTATTCCTAGGAGTTTTCTTTTTGGGATCTTTTGCAAGAGGAGATTGGTGAATTCTTTCAATTTCTATTTTTCCCTCTGGTTCTAGAATATCAGGGCAATTTTCCTTGAGAATTTCTTGACGGATGATTTCTAGGTTCTTTTTTTGATCATGGTGTAATAGTAGTGGAATTTGAAGATCTCCCATGACCTTGATTGGCAAGTAAACAGGTACTCGGGTACTTAGTTTCAAATTAATCCTCTGTTAAAAAACAGAAGGTATGAACACCTGTTGCTGTCTTAACAGGAAGGGGCTGAATAGGGAGAAGCTAATATCATATATAAGGATAGTGATTTTGATTTTTGAGAATGGAAGAAGGCCAGCCAGAGCTGTCAAAGACTTCCGAGGGCCAGCTGGAGCTGCCAGAGGAAGCATGACTGTGGTGTTGGTACTTTCTTTGTTTGTGGCTTTGTTAAGGTTTGTCTTCCCAGGAACAGAATCTGTGAAGGACTTGAGGTGGACTGGACACAGTAAGCTTCAATATGGAACAGGAACTGCATGGAAAGCCAGACAAGGAACTTAGAGCTGTCTGTTTTTGAACCCAGGTGACAGTTTGGTGAATTTGGCAGGAGCTGGGACCATGGAAGGAGACCAATGGAAACTGAGAGCCTGCCTAGAGTCAAGATGAAAAGACCTCTCCATGGGTACTGAATTGTGACTGATTATATGGTAACTTACTTGAGACCTAGGGGTGGATGGCTTTTGTATTTTCCACTACCCCTTAAGAGGTTACTGAGTAGTGAGAAGGGTAGGAGTCAGGAGTGGCAACAGGAAAGTTAACAAGTAAAAAACTAGGAACCTCAACTTGGTGACCCAGAGGGGAATGGCTGGCTATGAACTTCCTTCCAGGATATTAGCGGTGTATCTTGTCCTATTTTATATTATTCATATAAACACAGCATCAAGTATTAATAAGAGTGCAGACTCCCCCTTTATAACTGAACAAGAGGGTGTTGAAACATGTGTTGTCCTCTATTTTGATTCTTCCTAGTTTTCTGTTACTTTGACCATTGACTTTCAAATTAAGCTACATAATTTTCAATCTTGACCTTCTTAAAGTAAAATTAAACTTCCTCACACCCTCTCAACATGCTTAAACCATCTGAAGATGGCACAAGGGTATGCAGAGCAACTGTCCAGGGACAGGGGGTGCTTGTGTTGAAGTTTAGGATTTAGGGGTGCTTGAGACCCCAAAATATCAACACTGACAAATGAATTCGACTAAAGTCTTCTCTTAGCCAAAGAAAAGCAAAGTTTATTAAATATTTGAGATTTGCCACAATGGGAATATTCTTGAGGAGCCTAAATATCTTCACTTGTACTAGACACGAAGGCCAGAATAATCTGACACAGAGTCAATCTGTTCTAGATTACTCAGCCCCATTATGGAGGCAAGATGGATCTTGAAAGATTGTAGGAGGATTTAGGCGTGGTCTAGAGGAGGAATTTGGAGAGGGTTTTAAGGAGGAGTTTAAGGAGAATCTTTGATGGAAATATAGTCAGACTCCAGTAATAGGATTAAAGGTGGAAAATAGCTGAAGACTACCTGGAGATATTATGCTGGAGAAACTGAGTCAAGAAAATCCTTCCTCAGTTCATGAAAACAGTAGTTCTTTCAGTTTGTCCCATGAGAATATCCCCTGCAGTTCATAGATATAAAACCTCATAGGTTTGCTGCCACTGTGGGTTATAGGCTCAATAGCATTCCTTGATGATTGTATCTGGAGTCAAACTCAATAATATCAGTTAACAGTCCCATGACATCTTGAATAGCAAGTTCTAATAATCAGAACTTGAGGTGAATTTGGCTTTCAAGGATCACGTATCCTAGATAATAAATATTGACAACAATCTCACATTGGTAATACTACAAGATTAATAACAACTTGATATAATTAGTAATTATGTTAAGTAGATTATTTTCTCTTCTTAAGTTTGACAGAAATGATTTTAAGATGCTTAATAACAAATAATAAAACATTATTACAAATATACCCATTACACATTGGAATGTGTAAATAAAATAATCCCAAATTATAGAGAGAACAGATTTCATGAAACATTGTCTGAAGTATAACTTGTTCAGTTATTAACAATGTTCAAATGGACACAAACATAGACCACAGCTCTCAGAATCCCTTTAAACCATGGGAACATCTTTAGGGTGAGTCTTGAGTTGTTTACATACATTCCTACTCATGATCTAATTTCATATTAAATTAACAATCATAAGTAAAATCTGATTTCCCATTAAGATAACAAGATAGCTCATAAGTTACTGCTCTTCACTAATATAATTATACTGAAATTCTTATTCCTTAAAGCAAAAACAAAAGAGGTTCCTGACTTTAACTTCACAACTTAATAAATTTATAATCTCTGTTTCTCAAGCTTATCTACCCTTCTCTATTTATAGCTATCATTCTGAAAGAATGAGATACTGCAGAAATTGAATTATATACATATGATAAATGCAAACACTTATCTAACTCTTGCTAGGCCATGGGATGATGGAAAATTCAGATCAAAGCAGCAATCAAAAAGCAATAAAAATTTACCAGGACTCACTGACATATGTACGAGGTTTTATTTTACTTCTTTCACTCATTTTTCTTTCCTTCTGAAATTATAAAGACTGATCATTAGAAATCATTTCTACATTATTCATAAGCTTGCAAATTCTCAGGAAGTTAAGTTTAGTAACTCCATAATCAAAACAAGTTCTTTTTCAGTGCTGATGCCTTTGCCCATACAGATGATTTCTGGGGATCTGGCAAGTTTATAAAATAAGGGGGTTTGGCAGGGACCAAGGAGCTGGTCTGCCTGTCCATCCCATGATATTATCCTTTGAACAAATGTAAGCCACATACTTTCTGGAACCAATACAAAAATTTACCAAATGGAAGCAATATAATGCATTTGAAACTCACAAGAAACCCATTGCCCATTAGGTGATTTTATTCTTAAGTGCATGAACCAGCATTTCCAAATTACTTTGCATACAGAAAGCTATTCATATCATCATGAACACGTTGTAAGTACAACTTCAAATCACCTTATATATTTTCATAATAGCCAAGATTTTCAACAGAAAATGTGCTATCATAGTTCCTAACTAAATATACCTCATTAAATATTTAATACCTCTCATTTTTATCACATCCTTTTTAAAAGCCCAAATCATATGTAACAAAATTCAGATGAAAAATTACTTTGTCTAATACCATTTCTGGTTCTCAAAGTTCACTGAAAGTTTACAATATAAGATAATTTAAAAATACAATTATATTTTAAAATAATAATTAATTAATTTATTTTTCAGTTTTCAATATTACTGTTATAACCACCATTTTGTGAACCTCCCCCACCTCTCCCATTTTGGGTAATTTTGCCTAGGAGACTCCTCCATGGCCTGTAAGCAACTCATATTTTTCTTGGAAGCTTTTGGTGCAGGAGTTCTGACTTCACTGTCTTCCTCCTGTTCCATGCTTTGATCCCCAAAATAGGAATCTAATGTCGAGTTCCTCTGTTTGCTTTGCTTCCTTTGCCTGCTCATGTTGCCACTCAGTTACTTGACTTTTGAGCTTTTTGTCACAGTAGGACTCTGCTAACAGACAGGGGAGCTTTGTACCAAATGCTAGGGTTTTCTCAGATGCTGAAGCTGTTAATTGGGTGCCCTCTCTGACCCTCCACTCACTCTGGCAAGCTGGTCATGCACCCCATGACCTCCAACATAGGCAGTGATTCAGATCCAAGCAGGTTAAAGCAAAAGTGATTACCTCTCAGCCTGGTAGCTTGCTTCCCTTCCAATCTGCAGGCCAGAAGCTGAACCTGACATGCGGGGGCAGCTTCATGGCCATGGCAACTCAGTGGCTTCTCTCTCCAGGGGGTAAAGGTCACTCACAAATTACAAGATCCCAAAGTACACACTGCACTGACCTCTTACTTTGTCCTTAGCATCTATGTGTTGATAATTCTGGAAACCACCACAGCTGCTGGTGATCTGAAATCTCTCTGGCCAGTGGTTGGTCAGGCCACCCTGAGGCTAAAACCTCAGGCTCCTGCAGGTCTGGGCTTGGCTCCCAGAGTGCTGTGCTGGCCACTTTCTGCTGACCTGCCTGGCTGTCCTTAGTAGGTAGTTAGATTCTCTGTGTCATTTTGTGGGTTTTGTAGCTCCAAAGTTTGTCTAGAGCTATTTTTTTTTACATGAATTGGAGGAGGTGGAAGTCGGAGCTGCACAGAATTCCTGTTTCTACTCCACCCCACCTTCTAAGTTTTGTTTTTTGTCTCTATGTAACTTAATGGTTAAGGTATAGTTTTTGCCTTTATAAACCCTGAGCTCATACTGCTCAGGACAGCTGGATTTGGGTGCATGCCCCCTGCAGTCACCGGCTAAATAAACTCCACTTCTAAAATTATGAATGGTTTCACTCACTGTCACTTTTGGTTCAATATTACCTTCCCTAATATTTTTATTTCTAAATTCTCTGTCCCTTCCTTCCTTCCTTCCTCCTACCCCAAGATGGCATGCAGTCTGATATATGCTCTTCATATACAGTCAAATTAGATATATTTTCACATTAGTCATATCTAATACAATTTAGAAATATAATAATAACACAAAGACTACACTTTAGATGATATCAGTTGCATTTCCAAATTATCACATATAAAAATTATTGATAGAAATGTGGGCTTACCAGGTGCAGAGGCTGACTGGTTTCTTACCTTGTACTGCCAGATAGGCACTGTCTAAAGGCCCAGCAGCTGAAGCTAGGACCCTCCTGGAAGTGAACTCCAGGAGGCAGGGCCCAGGAAGCCAGGCTTTAGAGCATAGGATGCTTCTCTCTGCCTCCTTCCCCACAGCAATAAGTACTTCTAAGGGTGAGGCTGCCCACATCCAACGGAAAGTGTCCTCAGGATACCTGTGACACTCCCAGGTTCCACCCAGAGGGTTGGATTGTGGGGTTCTCAGGGACACAGGGCCACCGGCAGCAGACTACTGTAGCTGCCCCACTTTCCCCACCTCACCAGACTAGATCCAGGACCATAAAGAGAAGAGTCTTGAGAATTTTTTTTGAACTTCTACATCCAAACCTTAAAAACTTCAAGTGGAGATTCAACTAAAAAACTACTTGAGACAAATAAATTTGGCAAAGTTGCAGGATATAAATAAACCCACAAAAAATCCTCAGCATTCCTGTATATTTCTTTTTTTTTTTTTCAGTTAAGAGTCGTACAGTTTAATACTTCATGTAAATGGTCAGTCTCCAGTAAGGGCTACCAAAAGTGATTTTGAGATCCACATCCTGGGAGTTGTACCTGTGACAGTATCTTGGGCAGGGATGTGACTGGCCAAAAGTGGGCCCTGCAAAAAGCCCAGGAAAATAAAGAAGTTTTACCACAGTTTCTGTAGTTTCCATATCTGCTTCTGTTTGTCAGTTAGAAGTGAACTGTGAGAATTAAATACTAATCTTTACATATACACAAGTTATGCTGTGAAAGCATATTGGCTTACAAACATATAAAAATACTTGTTAACTAGTTTGATAATAAAATAATGTATAAAAGTATACAGCAAAAACATTAGTCATCTCTGACCCTGGAAAGATCAATTCCATTGGTTTATATTACATCAAAACAAAAACAACTACAGTTTGTTTTCTTGAATCCCTTATCCAGAAATACTCAAAAAGGAAGATGGACACAAATGATTGTTTGACCCCTTCCCCCCTCAAATAAATGGCTGAGAAAGATCCCTAAGAAACTGAAATGTTTATGTCCAGAATGAGCCCAGGTATTTGGCCACAGAGACACCACAATCATTAGCCATACAGCAACAACAATGGCAGGAGTAGTTAAGAGCCCTATAGCTGTTCTGGACACATAGAAAAAAAATACAGTAGATGGTTGAGTGTTTCTGGCCACTGGAAACCAGAAAGTACAGTGATCCATGAGGTCCAAAACACCTTGTTTTTGTTAACTCATTTCAGTGGATTGAAGGCTAACTGAAGTTGAAATCAAATTTTATTCTCTTGGGCAAAAAAGCTAATTCACATTTTCTCCCAAAACAAACAAAAGCCCACAACAAAACTCCCTAGGGTTTGATTTAGAATGACAGTAGGCAATGTGATCTCAGAAGTTAAAAATTAATCATTTTGCATACACTGATTTCAGCTTGGAAAACAACTGGGAACTCAAGGCTGATTCATCCCCACTATGAGTGTAAGCCCTTAAAGAATTATGTTAATTGTGTGTGTGTGTGTGTGTGTCTGTGTGTGTGTGTGTACACATATCTAGCTTTAAAAAAAAAAAGTAACTGGATGGTCTTAGAGAAGCAATCTTAGTGTTTTCTTTAAGTTTGTCCTAATGTGATCAATAAAATCATCAGCATCATCACCATCATCTTCTAGGCCAGGTTTAGCCAGCTTCTTGGACTAAGGCTAACATGGTGGCCATTTCAAGGACATGTTGCATAAGGCTAAAGAAGTACCCAACAGGATGTAAACTGGAGGGAAGAAAGAAAGGAGAAGATGAGGGCTTTTTCTGGCAGTCTGCAGCTAAGATTCATGGGATTCTTAAAAAATGACACAATGGCAGCCTTTCTTGTCTTTCTCTTTCCTTGCTGGTTCTGGGGAAGGAGGACATTCTTGCTCTTGAAATTTCCTGATAACCCGGACAAGTTCATGGAAAGCTTGGTCTACATTCATTCTAACTTTTGCAGATGCCTCCATGTATGTCACCTTCAGTTGTCGTGCAAGTTGCTGTCCTTCTTCTTGTGTTACCTGTCTTTGATGGTCAAGATCTGCTTTATTACCAACTAAAATCATTGGAAACTCATCTTGGTCCTTTACTCTGAGAATCTGCCTTTGAAATTTATAAATTTCTTCAAAGCTTCCTCCATCAGTGACTGAAAAGACCAGCAAAAAGCCCTCTCCAGTCCTCATATGTTGCTCTCTCATCGCCCCAAATTCTTCTTGACCTGCAGTGTCCAGAATGCCCAGCCGCGCTGCTCTATCGTCTATCACACACTGTTTAGTATATGAATCTTCAATTGTTGGGTCGTAATCTGTGACAAAATAGGACTGGATGAACTGGATGGTGAGCGCCGGACTTGCTGACACCGCCTCCTCCCACCACCACAAGCCGGTACTTCTCCTGGCCTGAGCCATCCCGCCAGCTCGCCGAGGCCGGGTGGGGGGGAGGGGGGGGCGTCCGGCCTGACCCGGCCCAGCCGGGGCCTCCCCCTGCGGAGGCCCCGCTCCTCTCACCTCCCCACCCCTCCCGACTGAGCGCGGGCCGCGGCGGGCGGGCTGCAGGGCAGCCCGGGCCGGGCCGGGCGGCGCCGCGCCGGGGGCTTCGGGACAGGGGCCGGGGGCGGCGAGGAGAGGGCGCGGGCGCGGAGCCGCAGAGGCGAGAGTGGCGGGGGCCCGGCCGAGGGCCGGAGTCCGGAGTCCGGGTTCGCGCTCCTCAGCCTCCCTCCTCAGCGCCCGGGCGGCGAGCGCAGCCTCCCAAGCCGCGACCATTCCTGTATATTTCTAATGAAATTGAACAATAAGAGGTAGAAAGAGAAATCCCATTTAAAATTACTATAGACATTATAAAATATTTGGAAATCTATCTGCCAAAAAAACCCAGGATCTAAATGAACACAACTACAAAACACTTTTCAAACAAATAAAGTCAGATCTAACTAATTGGAAAAACATCAATTGCTCATGGCTGGGTTGAGGTAATATAATAAAAATGACAATTTTACCTAAATTAAATCATATATTTAGTGCCATACCAATCAATTTACCAAAAAACTACTTTATGCAGCTAGAAAAATTGTAACAAAATACATTTGGAAAAAATAAGGTCCAGAATATAAAGGGAATTAATGAAAAGAAATGCTAGGGAAGGTGGACTAACTTTACCAGGTTTTAATCTGTATTATAAAGCAGCAGTCCTCAAAACTACCTGGTACTGGCTGAGGAATAGAGTAGTGGATCAATGGAATAGATTGTGGGTACATGAGATTCAGCAGTCAATGACTATAATAATATACACTTTGATAAACCCAAAGACCCCAGTTTTGGGGATAAGAACACACTATTTGACACAAACTGCTGGGAAAACTGGAATATAGTATGACAGAAACTGGGCATAGACAATTATCTAACAGCATATATCAAAATCAAATCTAAATGGGTGTATGATCTTGGTATAAGGGCTGATACTGTAAGTAATCAGGGAAAGCAAGGAAAAGTTTACCTGTCAGATTTGTGGAGAGGGGAAGACTTTATGACCGAACAAGAATTAGAGAGCATTATAAAATGCAAAATGGATAATTTTGATAACATTAAATTGGAAAGCTTCTGTACAAACAAAACCAATGTAACCAAGATTAGGAGGTAAGTGGAAAATTGGGAAAGAATTTTTACAACCTATGTCCCTGATAAAGGACTCATCTCTAAAATATACAGAGAACTGAATCAAATCTATAGGAATACAAGTCGTCCCCCAATTGATAAATGGTCAAAGGATATGAACAGGCAGTTTTCAGAGGATGAAATTAAAGATATCTATAAGCATATGAAAAAATGCTGTAAATCACTATTGATTGGAGAAATGCAAATCAAAACGGTTCTGAGGTACCACATCTAACCAGTCAGATTGGCTAAGATGACAAAACAGGAAAATGACAAATGCTGGAGAAGATGTGGAAAATTAGAACACTAATGCACTGTTGGTGGAGTTGTGAACTGATCCAACCATTCTGGAGAGCAATCTGGAATTATGGCCAAAGGGCTATAAACAATTTCATACCCTTTGACCCAGAAATACCATTTCTAGTGTTGTATCCCAGAGAGATCATAGAAGTGGGGGGAGGATCCCATATGTACAATAATATTTAAAGCAGCTTTTCTTTTTCTTTCTTTTTTTTTTTTGAGGGCAATTGGGGTTAAGTAACTTGCCCAAGGTCACACGGCTAGGTTTTTGTCTGTGTGTGCATTAAGTGTCTGAGGTCGGATCCGAACTCAGGTCCTTCTGAATCCAGGGCCAACGCTCTACTCACTTCGACACCTAGCCGCCCCAAGCAGCTTTTCTTGTAGTGGCAAAGAATTGGAAATTAAGGGGTTACCCATCAATTGGGGAAGAGCTGAACAAGTTGTCGTATATGTGTGTAATGGAATACTATTGTGCTGTAAGAAATGAAAAGCAGATGGAATTCATATTTACCTGGAGAGACTTATACAAACTGATGCTGAGTGAGAAGAGTAGAACCAGGAGAAATTTGTACAAAATTACATACACAATGTATGATAGACTGGATTCATCTCAGCAATGCAGGGTTACAAGTCAACCCCAAAAGACATATGATTGAGAGAGATGTCTACATCCAGAGAAAGAACTGAGTTTGAATCCAGACTGAAACAAACTACCTGCTCTTTTTTTTTTCTTGGTTGGTTTTGTTTTCTCTTTCCCATTGTTCATTCTGATACAGTCCTTCTTTATAACCTGACTAATGTCTAATGTAAAAGTATTTTGCAGATCCTATACTTGATTGTGTGCCACCATGGGGGGTTGGGGAGAAGGGAAGGGAAGGAAAGAAAATTTGAAACTCAAGGAATTGTGGAACTGAATCTTGTAAACTAAAAAAAGTAAATAAATGAATTAATAGAGACCAAAAAATTTAAAAAAATATATATATACATCTTAGAGTGGGGCATTGAACCTGCCAGACAGATGAATTGAAACCCTGGAAAAAGATCCAGTTGGCACCTAGTCCCTTCTCCCCAGTACTGAGGAGTTCAACACCTTATTATTTTCTAAAAAAAAAACAAAAACAAAACAAAACAAAAAAACCCAACATATTTATTTAGTTTTAGTCTACAACATTCAGTTCTATAATTTTTTGAGTTCCAAATTTTCTCCTACACCTCTTTCACTTCCCCCCGCCCATGGCAACATGCTATATAAGTTCTACAAATAACTTCACATTAAACATTAGTCAAATTGTAAAGAAGGATTATAACCAATGGAATGCACCACAAAGAAGAAAGAATAAAAACAAAACAAAAATGAGAGAGCAAGTAGTTTGCTTCAATCTTCATTCAAACACTGTACATCTTTCTCCGGATGTGAATAGCCTTTTCCATCATGAGTGCTTTGGAATTGTCTTATAACATTGCATTTCTGAGATGAGCCCAGCCTATCAAAGTCAGTCATCACAGATATGATGTGCCTGCAATTGTGTACAATAATCTCTTGGTTCTTCTCCTCTCACTCAGCATCAGTTAATACAAGTCTCTCCAGGTTATTATGAAGTCTATCTGCTCCTCATTTCTTATAGTACAACAGTATTCCATTACATTAATACCACAACTTGTTTAGCCATTCCCCAATTGATAGGCATCCCCTTGATTTTCAATTCTTGGCCACAACAAAAAATAGCTGCTATAAATATTTTTGTACATACAGGCCCTCCTGCCACTTCCATGATCTCTTTGGGATATAGCCCTAGAAGTGGTATTGCTTGGTCAAAGGGTATGCACATTTTTTTAAACAAATGCTTTATTAACTTCTGTTTTACATCATTCATTTCCACCAGATTGTGAGTTACAATCATTTCCCCCCCGTTATTCCCCTACCCAACCTCTCAGAATAGCAGTCCCACAAGATATCGCTTCCTCCAATCTGATCTCTCCCATACCTTCTCCCATACCCCTTCGACTTTTCCATTAGAGGAAGGTGAATCTTTGTGTCCCAATGCCTGCACATCTTATCTCCCAATTATAAGCAAAAGAGTATTAATAATAGTATTTATATATATATATATTTGAACCATTTAATGTTAAGACCTCGAATTTCAGATCCATTTCCTTCCTCCCTTGTCACCCATTCCCTCTGGGGAGATAAGTAATTCAGTATATGTTGTACATGTCTAGCTATGCAAAACATTATCATAGTACATATATTGTACAAGGCTGCTTATAATTCCCTCCCACTCATCCCACCCCCCACCTGGTCCATTCCCTACATGATCCTGTCCCTCTTCTATAGTGGGTACTTCCAACCTCCCCTCCCCCCAAGGATGCCCTCCCATCAATCATCCCTCCTCTCATCCCCATTCCCCCTATTCTGCTGCAGGTTGAGATATCCCATTTAGTATGTATGTCATTCTCTCCCTGAACCAAATTCAATGAGAATGTGGTTTTGCCTTTTTTTCCTTCCTATTCTCCCCTCCCTTGCAACCACTTCCCCTTGCTTCTTCTACATGAGATAGTTTACCCTACCCTGTCTCTCCCCATCTCCTCTTGCCACTTTCCTCTCTCACCTCATAATTTCATCCCTTGAGTATTCTCCCTTCCCAACAAATTCAACCTATGCCCTCTATCCATGTACACACACATTCACATATGTATTCATATGACCACACACCCTTCTTCCATTATTTTCATAGTGAGAAAGATGTCATCAGTCACAGTTATTGCTTTTCCATATAGGAATGTAAATAGTTCAACTTTGATAAGTTCCTTTTGATTTCTTTTCCCTGATTACCTTCTCAGGCATCTCATCCTTCTTGTGTCTGGATGTCAAATTTTCTATTCAATTCTGGTTTTTTCCTCAAGAATGCTTGAAAGTCCTCTATTCCACTGAATGACCATATTTTCCCCTGAAACAAAATACTCAGTTTTGCTGGGTAGGTGACCCTTGGGTTCATTCCCAGTTCTTTTGCCCTCTGGAATATCCTATTCCATGCCCTTCAATCCCTCAGTGTAGAAGCTGCCAGGTCCTGGGCTATTCTGATTGTGTTTCCACAATATTGAAATTGTTTCTTCCTGGCTGCTTGTAGTATTTTCTCCTTGATCTGGGGATTCTGGAACCTGGCTATAATATTCCTGGGAGTTTTCTTTTTGGGATCTTTTTCAGGAGGTGATCGGTGGATTCTTTCAACCTCTATTTTGCCCTCTGGATCTAAAACATCAGGGCAGTTTTCCTTGAGAATTTCTTGAAGGGTGATTTCTAGGTTCTTTCTTTGATCATGGCTTTCAGGTAGTCCAATAATTTTTAAATTGTCTCTCCTGGATCTATTTTCCAGGTCAGTGGTTTTTCCCATGAGATATTTCACATTGCCTTCTAATCTTTCATTTGTTTGGATCTGCTTAACAGCATCTTGATTTCTCATAAAGTCATTAGCTTCCATTTGCTCCAGTCTAACTCTGAAGGAATGAATCTCCTCAGTGAACTTTTGAGATTCTTTGTCCATCTGGAAAATTTGACTTTTTAAGGCATTCTTCTCCTCATTGCCCTTTTGGGCCTCCTTTGCCATTTGAGTTAGTCTATTTTTTAAGGTGTTGTTTTCCTCAGTCAGGCTGTTGACCCTCATTTCATACTTTTCCTGCATCCTTCTCATTTCTCTTTCCAATTTTTCTCCACTTCTCTTATTTGATTTTTAAAGTCCTTCTTAAGGTCCTCTATGGCCTGCAACCCGCTCATGTTTTCCCCTGGGGCTTTTGGAGCAGGACTTCTGACCTCACAGTCCTTTTCCTGCTCTATGCCCCCAAAATAGGAGTCTAGGGTTGCATTTTTCTGTTTCCTTTGCCTTGGCATATTGCTACTTAATTACTTGACTTTTGGGCTTGTTGCCACACTATGGCTTTAAGGCCAGATAGAGGAATTTTCGTCCCGAACGTGTGGGGGGGCAACTTCCGTTTCTGGCAAGCTATAAACCCACCCACGACTTCCACCCTAGATCACAGTCCAGATCCATGGAGGTTAAAGCAAGAGCGATTACCCCCCCCAAGACTGATTGCTGGATCTTCCTACAAATTTGCAGGCTGGGAGCGGGAGGTGCCTCTGAAAACTACCAAATGGCGTTTGTTCTCAGTGGCTTCTAGCCCCCAGGGGAGGGAGCCGACGCATTCCCTAACACCAGTCCCAAAGTCCATAGGACACTAACCTCTTACTTTGTCCTAGGCAAGTCTATGTTGATAATTCTGGAGTCGACACAGCTCCTGGTGTTCTGGGGTTCCTCCAGCTGGCTGCTGGCCCTGCCGCCCTGGGGCTAAAACCTCGGCTCATGCTGACCTGGGCTCGGCTCAGCTCGGCTACTGCGCTCTGCGCACTGCCATGTCCCAGACCACTGCGCTGGTCCTTCCTGCAGGGCTGCTGGGCTGTACTCAGCGGGAGGTTAGCTTCTCTGTGTCGTTCTGTGGGTGCTGGGGCTCCAGAAGTTGTTCAGAGTCCCCTTTTACATCGTTTGGGGGGAATCTGGGGGCAGAGTGGCTAGGATGAGCTGTTTCTACTCAGCCATCTTGGCTCCGCCCCCCATAACACTTTATTCTTAAGGTGTCTCTTTTTAAGATCTTTTAAGTGAATTTTTTTTACCCATTTAGCAGAAGACCACCTAGTGGGGGATCCCATGGTGCGGAAACCACTTCCTTGATGGATTTAAAACTGTGCTTACCCTTTGATCCAACAGTACTAATTCTAGGTCTGTATCCCAAAGGAATTATAAGGGGAAAGGACCTACATATGCAAAAATGTTTATAGCATTTTTTTGTTTGTTTTGGCAAAGAATTGGAAATTGAGGAGATGCCCATCAATTGGGAATGGCTGAACAAGTTATGTTATATAAATGTAATAGAAAACTATTGTTCTATAAGAAATGATGAGCAGGAAGATTTTAGAAAATCCCAGGACTTACATGAACTGATGCAGAAAATTGTATACAGTAGCAGCAACATTGTGTGATGACCAACTTTGATAGACTTTGCTTGTCTCAGCAATACAATAATCCAAGACAAGTCCAAAAGACTCATAATGGAAAATGTCATCCACATCCAGAGAAAGAATTATGGAAACTGAATGTAGATTGGAGCAAGGTATTTTTTTTCCTTTCTTTTTTTTCCCTTTTGTTCTGATTCTTCTTTCACAACATGACTAATGGGGAAATATGTTTAATATGATTGTGTATATATATGTATATATGTATGTATATATGTATGTATATATGTATATATGTATATGTATATGTGTGTGTGTATATATATATATATATATATATATATATATATATATATATAGCCTATATCAGATTACATGCTGTCTTGGGGAATGGGTAAAGGAAGGAGGGGAGGAAATTTGTAACTCAAAATCTTATAAAAGTGAATGTTGAAAACTAAAAATAAATAAATTTTAGAAAATACAGATTTTTAAAAAGAAAGTTTTCCACTTTGTTAAAAATCCGTTTTTTGCCCCTGTAGGGGCAAACTCAGTTTAAAGTATGCTCCATTTAAGTAGAGGGATTGGTTATTCTTGGCTGTAACTCTATTTCCTTTTTCTTCAAAATGATTATATTCCATACTCTTTCTTTATTGTGGTAACTGCTAAATCTTGTGTAATCATGTTTTTTAATTCTCTCACAGTCTTTCAAATTAAGTTGTCCCTTTTGGGGGTTGTGAAAGCCACCTTGCTTGAGACCTATATTGTTATCTGGTGACTACTTTGGATGAAGTTTTGATAAATTTTATGTTAGTAGAAATTTGAAATCCAAATCTTTACAGTAGAGGCATGGTTAATCTTACAAAGACTAATGCTTAGACTACATTACACAGTTTAGTGACTGTTACCAGTTCTTAGAGAAATACCATGGAGGAGGAAGAGGTTAAACTGACACTGAGGTACTTCTTAGCATAACTGAGATGTCGGAGTGGAGGGATAGAGATGTTAAGGAGGTGGGTACTTTGTTTTTTCACTGGATAATTTATTTTATTCTGAATTTAACAAACACCAAATAAAATGAATATTTTCATATATGTGAGGGGGAAGAATGGTACAGGAAATATGTATCCATGTTCTATAGAGCCTGCTTTTCATTTTAAATGCTCAACATATTCAGTATGTAATTTCACAAATTTGTCCTGCATATGTATGAATTTTCTTTTTAAAATATTATTTTAACATTTTTTTTACAAATTTGAGTTCCATATTCTCTCATTCTTTTCAGCCTCTTCTCTACCCAATGAGAAGGCAAGCAATATGCTTTCAATTATATATGGGAAGTCATGCAAAACATTTTCCCATGTCAGCCATGTTGCAAAAAAAAAAAAAAAGGAAAAGAAAGTGAAAAAAGTAATCTTTAATTTGCATTTGGAGTTCATTGGTTTTTTCTCTGGAGGTAGACAGTACTTTTCATTATGAGCTCTTCAGAATTGTCTGGATTGTTTTCTTGATCAGGGTATCTAAATCTTTCATGGTTGATCATCTTTACCATGTTGTTATTACTATGCAAAATGATTTCTTGATTCTGCTCACACTGATGTATATCATTTCATATAGGTCTTCCTGAGTTTTTTTCTGAAGCCATCCCCCTTACTATTATTATTCTCTCACAACTATATACCACAACTCATTCAGTCATTCCCCTATTGATAAGTACTTCATCAGTTTCCAATTCTTTGCCAAGGAGGTAGATACTTTTAAATAACTGAATTCAGTGTGCTTATTCCTGTTTCTTGACTCTGGATGTTGCTAATTAATTAATCAAGCCACAAGCATTTACTATTAGTTGCTAGAGATACAAATACAAAAATTAGAATCTATACCAGGGATGGAGAACTTGTGGCCTTGAGGTCACATGTGGCTCTCTAGGTCCTCATGTGTGGCCCTTTGAATGAATCCAAACTTTGCAGAACAAATCCTCTTAATAAAAGGAACTTTTCAGTAAAATTTGGACTCAATCAAAAGGACTGCCAAAGGACCTAGAAGACCATATGTAACTTCAAGGCCAAAGGTTCCCTGTTCTTGTAGTTTGCATTATAATATGGGTGGGGGTAGAATAGTTGAGCACATATGGACAACTAGTGGCCTAAGTGACTGAGGTTTGATTTATGGGGATTGTAAATAGAGCCACAGAACAACACATGGTCATGTCCTTTCCAATAGCAGTGAAAATATTGACTTGATTATTGTTCCCAGAGCAAGAAATTTAAAAAAAGGGGGGGGGTAGGAATGTTGGGGGTAGGGCAGATGGCAAGATGTGTTGGCCTAAATATCCTGGTGTATACATGAATGGGGCATAAAATATGATACAGGCCTAACTAGATGCAGTATTTTGACTTTTCACATATTCCCTTTGTAGTTACTTTTTCCATGTGTATGTATACATATTTATGTGTTTACATATAGATAAACAAAGATATATATATATATATATATATATATATATATATATGTCTGTGTGCATGTGCATATATGCATGTGGAGGAAGTAACTAAGGAATGGGTGAGTGAGTGAAAACTCACCTCAAATCATTACATCAGATGAGGTTCAGACCATGTTTTAACCCCATTCAGACAGACATTCACCAGGACTCTCAGGTCTTTCCATTTACGCTATCCTCAACATCCCTACTCTCTGCTTTCCACTGCTGTTGGAAAGGGTATAGCCATCTAATGGCTACATGAAACCATAGAAAGGGGTGTATGTATGTATGTGTGTGTGTGTGTGTGTGTGTGTGTGTGTGTTAGAGAGAAATTTATATATTATATATGGATATATATGGATATGATAGTCTCTCTCTCTATATGTGTGTGTATGTAAATATATAAGTATACACATTTGTAT
>WOXC01002831.1:0-43017 GCA_011680675.1 Gymnobelideus leadbeateri
TTAAAGATCTTCCCTGCCCCTAGCTTAAGTGCACCTGGAGCCTGTGGTGGGAGGCTTGTTTTTCAGGAAAGCCCACACCTTGATACTTTGTGATTGGGCAGTGGGTCCAGAAGGTTGTTACATTCTCTGAGCCAGGAGAAGGCTATATAAACCCTGAGGAGAGGCTTTGCTTTGGGGCTCACTTTGAGAAGTGTTGTGTGATTTGACCAGATGAGACTCTGGGAAGCCGTTGTTGAGAGCCCCCCGGCTTTGAAAACCCAGATGTTGATGCTTCCCTCTCTGGTAACTGTGATTTGGTATTGATATAATGGTTGGACAGTTTGGAAGCCTGTCTGTTTGATCTGTAAGTTCTGTAACTCTGAAGTTCGGGGTGCTGACCTTTTTCCCCTGAACTAGGTAATGTATGTTTGTTTGATTAAAGTAAGCTTGTTAACCCATTTTGAGTTGCTTTCCTTTTGAAAAGCAGATCTAAGAACCTGTGTTGGCAGTCACCCTGGGGATATTGGGGTGCTTGCTGCTACAAAATGGCGACGAGGGATGGGATCTGCTGAGTAAAAGGAAAGTATGGGGGCTGGGATAATTGTTTGTTTCCCAGTTGTGGTAGCTGTGATTCTGTGGAGCCATGGAGCAGGAGAGAAACGACCTGCATGCTGACTTCACTGAGCTGAGAGCAGGAATGGTGAGCTGCCTGCATGGGGACCTGTGGAGAAGCCTGGAGCTGCTGCCTTCTGCTGGAGGAGAAGGAACCCAGGAGTTTGGAGTTCAGCCACAGGACAAGATAAGGACTGTGTGGCAAAGCAGGGGCACTGAATGTGTTTCCTTGCTGCATCCCACAGTTTGGGACCCAGGGGGGATGGACTTGTGACTGTGGTGGGTGGGGTGAAGTGCCATGGACCCCAAGGACCCCACTTTGGTTTTGTTGCCCAGCTCCCTCTCTGGATTTGGAAGCAGGGGCTGGAGCAGTGTTGTGGGAAGGACACCCCCCTCCTCCCAAGAGAACTTTATGTGATAATGCTTTGTATTTTGTGAATTGATGTAAAACAATGACTGTTTAAGGACCAGTGGCCACTTTGGTAACTTTTAGATGTACCTTGAAAATATGACTTAAGAAATGGTTAGTGGCTAATTGAAATGTAAATTGTCTATGCTATGGGCATACTTAGTAAGACTTTACTGAATAAGTTACTAATTGTACTTTGAGATATTGTTACAGATAAGAGACTAATTGAGCTAATCAAGACTTTGCCCCCATGAGTGGAAGACTTGTACTTTGAAAACTGATGTAACTGATTGAGTTAACTTAAGAGTGACTATTTTTTGATTTTACTGATAAGTGGACTGAGTTAACATTTGCCCCATGAGTGGAAGACTTGGACTATTGTATTTTGAGATTATATTGTGATTTTCTTATGTACCTGGAAAATGTGACCTAAGAGATGTTTAGTGCTAATTCAAATGTAAATTGTATATGCTATGGGCATGAAAGATCTTGGGGCCGAATGTAATGGAAATGCAAATTTAAAGATCTTCCCTGCCCCTAGCTTAAGTGCACCTGGAGCCTGTGGTGGGAGGCTTGTTTTTCAGGAAAGCCCACACCTTGATACTTTGTGATTGGGCAGTGGGTCCAGAAGGTTGTTACATTCTCTGAGCCAAGAGAAGGCTATATAAACCCTAAGGAGGGGCTTTGCTTTGGGGCTCACTTTGAGAAGTGTTGTGTGATTTGACCAGATGAGACTCTGGGAAGCCGTTGTTGAGAGCCCCCCGGCTTTGAAAACCCAGATGTTGATGCTTCCCTCTCTGGTAACTGTGATTTGGTATTGATATAATGTTTGGACAGTTTGGAAGCCTGTCTGTTTGATCTGTAAGTTCTGTAACTCTGAAGTTTGGGGTGCTGACCTTTTTCCCCTGAACTAGGTAATGTATGTTTGTTTGATTAAAGTAAGCTTGTTAACCCATTCTGAATTGCTTTCCTTTTGAAAAGCAGATCTAAGAACCTATATTGGCAGCTACCCTGGGGATATTGGGGTGCTTGTTGCTACACCAGGTAGGGGGTGGGATGGGTGGGAGGGCATTATAAGCAGCCTTTTACAATACATCTACTATGGTAATGTTTTGCATAGCTATAGATGTACAGCACATACTGAATTGCTTATCTTCACAGAGGGAATGAGTGACAAGGGAGGAAGGGAATGGATATGACATTCGAGGTTTTAAAATTAAATGTTTCAAATATATATAAATACTATTATTAATACGATTTTGAATGTAATTGGCAGATAAGATGTTCAGGCATTGGTGCACAGAGTCTCACCTCGCCCTAATGGTAAAGTCGAAGGGGGTATGGGAGAAAATATGGGAGAGAGCAGATTGGATGAGGGGATATCTTGTGGCACTGCTATTCTGGGGTGGTGTGTAGGGGAAAAATTGTAACTCAAAATCTGGCAGAAATGAATGATGCAAACCAGAAATTAATAAAGCATTTGCTAAAAAAATTTAAAAAAATAAATAAAAAAAGAATACCACAGGGATTTTTGTTTGGTTAGCTTTATACTAGTTACTATTTTATCAGTGACTTAGAAAATAGGTAGATAGAATGCTTATGAAATTTGCAGAAGCCATGAAACTAGATTGTATACCTGTCACAGTAGATGAAAGAATTATGATTATTTAAAAGAGTTGAATGAATACTTAGAATTATGTTCTAAACATTTCACATAATTCATATATTTTACAAGTATAGGATGGAGGATAAATGGTTAGATACTTTTTTTCTTTTTTCCATTTATTTATTTTTAGTTTTAAGCAATCACTTTCATAAATTTTAAATGTTCTCTCCCTCTCTGTCTTCCCCCCTCCCCAGGATAGCATGCAATCTGATATAGGCTCTACATATACTTTCCTATTTAACATATATTCAAATTAGTCATGTTGTATAGAAGAATTAGAAAGAATGCAAGGGACTATGACAATCAAAATAAAACAAACAACAGCAACAAAAAAGAAAATAGTCTGCTTCACTCTACATTCAGACTTCATGATTCTTTCTCTGGATGGAATTGTTTTAGGTCCTTGCATTCCTGAGAATGGCTAAGTCTATCAAAGTCAGTCATCACACACTGTGGCTGTTACTGTGTACGTACAATATTGTCCTGATTCTGCACACTTCACTCAGCATCAGTTCATATAAGTCTTTCCAGGTTGGTTTGTTTGTTTTAAATCGACCTGTTCATCTTTTCTCATAGCATAATAGTCTTCCATTACATTCATACCCCACAACTTGTGCAGCCATTCCCAATTGATGAGCATTCCCCTCATTTTCCAGTTCTTGGCCACCACAAAAAGAGCTACTATAAATATCTTTGTACATGTGGGTTTTTTCCCCCTGTTTGTATGATCTCTTTGGGATACAGCCCTAGAAGTGGTATTGTTGCATCAAAGGGTATGCACATTTTTTTTTTTTTTTGCTTTTTGGAGGGCAATTGGGGTTAAGTAACTTGCCCGAGGTCACACAGCTAGGTTTTTTTTTTGTGTGTGTGTTAAGTGTCTGAGGCAGGATCTGAACTCGGGTCCTTCTGACTCCAGAGCCAACACTCTACTCACTGTGCCACCTAGCCACACCTGGTATGCACATTTTTATAGCCTTTTGGTCATAGTTCCAAATTGCTCTCCAGAATGGTTGGATCAACTCACAACTCCACAAACAATGAATTCATGTTCCAACTTTCCCATATCTTCTCCAACATTTATCATTTTCCTGTTTTGTCATGTTAGTCAATCTGATAGGTATGATGTGGTACCTTAAAGTTGTTTTGATTTGCATGTCTCATCAATAGATATTTAGAGCATTTTTTCTTATGACTATAGATAGCTTTAATTTCTTCCTCTGAAAATTGCCTGTTTATATCCTTTGACAATTTATCAAGTGGGGAATGATGTGTATTCTTGTAAGCTTGACTCAGTTATCTATATATTTTAGAAATGAGGCCTATATTTTTATTTTTCCTCAGTTTGTTAAATCATTTATTTTTAGTTCTGAAAATTCACTTCCATACATTTTAAATTTTCTCCCACTCCCGTCCCCTCCATCTCCAAGATGGCTTGAAATCTGAAATGGGCTCTCTACATACATTCCTATTAAAAACATTTTCACTTTAGTCATGATGCACAGAAAAATTATAATGAATGGGAAAACCATGAGAAAGAAATAAAAAAGCAAAATAAAACAAAAAAGGGAAAAGAATCTGCTTCATTCTGCATTCTGACTTCATAGTTTTCTCTGGATGTGACTGTTATTTTCTATCATGTATTCTTTGGAATTGTCTTAGATCCTTGCATTGTTGAGAAGGGCTAAATCTATTAAAATCAGTCCTCACACACTGCAGCTGTTACTGTGTACACAGTTCTCCAGGTTCTGCTCCTCTCACTCAGCATTAGTATCATTTTTCTGTTTTGTCATGTTAGTCAATCTGATAGGTGTGATGTAGTACCTCAGAATTGTTTTGATTTGCATCTCTCTCATTAATAGTGATTTTGAGCATTTTTAATATGACTATAGATAGCTTTAATTTCTTCCTGTGAAAACTACCTGTTCATATCCTTTGACCATTTATCAAGAGGGGAATACTTGTATTCTTGTAAATTTGACTCAGTTCTCTGTGTATTTTAGAAATGAGGCCTTTATTGAAGATACTAGTTGTGAAAATTATTTCCCAGTTTTCTGCTTCCCTCCTAATCTTGGTTGCATTGGCTTTGTGCAAAAACTTTTCGATTTAATGTAATAAAATTATCCATTTTGCATTTCATAATGTTCTCTATGTCTTGTTTTGTCATAAATTCCTCTATTCTCCATAAATCTGACAGGTAAACTATTCCTTTATCCCCTGGTTTGTTTATAATATTAGCCTTTATATCTAAGCTGTGTACCCATTTGGACTTTACTTTGGCCTATGGTGTCAGATGTTGGTCTATACCCTTTTTTGCTGTATTATTTTCTGGTTTTCCCAGAAGATTTTCCTTTTTGTCAAATAGTGAGTACTTTTCCCAGAAGCTGGGGTCTTTGGGTTTATCAAACAGTAGATTACTGTAAATCATTGACTACTATGTCTTGTATACCTAACCTATCACACTGATCTACCCCTGCATTTCTTAGCCTGTATCAAGTAGTTTTGATGATTGCTACTTTATGATATAATTTAAGATCTGTTAGGGCTAGGCCACCTTCCTTGGCATTTCTTTTCATTAATTCCCTTGATATTCTGGACCTTTGTTCTTCCAGATGAATTTGGATATTATTTTTTTCTCTATAAAATAATTTTTGTTAGTTTGATTGGTATGGCATGGAAGTACATTCATTTAGATAGAGTTATCATTTTTATTATATTAGTTTGGTCTGCCAATGAGAAACTAATGTTTTTTCCAACTATTTAGTTCTGACTTTATTTGTGTGAAAAGTATTTTGTAATTATACTCATATAGTTCCCGGGTATACTTTTTTTTGGTGAAAGCAAAATTAAAATGTATTGTTACTTGTTATAGTTATGTAATTAATTCATGACGAATAATTAAACAAAAATATACGCTCTGTAGTTAATTCTCAAGACTAGAGTTTAGGTCCGTCTTCACATTTGAGTGTTGGGAATATATCCATGTCTTCTTTACCATACATCTTCTTAAGATTGAAAAGCTCCCTGTCCAGATCATGTTGATGTTCAGGACCTACATCAACAGGGCTTCCAATTGCTTGTCTCTTGGATTTATATTCTCTAAACTTGTCAACAAAGAGCTTTTGAACAGGAGCAAGTTCTTTGTTAAATGCAGCAGCTATAACAGCAATGGTCCTTTGAAAGTACACTGATGTTGCAGACTGAGCAAGAGATAAAAACATGGAGAGCCTTTTAAGAGCCTTGGTGATCCTGGCCTGACTGCTCAGTCACAGTCACCTTGCTGTACTCTTTTTTTTTTTTCAAAAAAGGAAAAAGATTAGAAGTTTTGCAGGGTCCAAAAGCTAAATAAGACTTAGCATTTTGGTGTGGCAGCCAAAAAATTTAATGTGACCTTGGGCTGAATTGAAAGGCGTAACATCTTAGATGAGGGAGGCATTTGCTATGCCCTGCTCAGATCACATCTGGAGTATCGTGTTCAGTTTTAGAAAGGACAGCGATACTTAAGGTGGTGCTTCAGGGAAACCAACAAGAAGGATGAAAGGCTTTGAGATGTACATATGAGTATCAGAAAAATACTATAATTAGGTACACAGAAGAGTAGATTTGGAGTAGATGTGCCCATTGTGTCCATGTATTTGAAGGACTGACACATAAGGTTCAGATTTGATCTGATTGACTACAGAGGTTAAAATGATGTTAAATGAGTGAATGAAGAGATACTTTTATGTTTGATGTAAGGAACCATTTCCAACGAGTTAGAGCTGTTTCAAAGTGAAATGGGCTCCATTAGGAGGTAGTAGGCAGCCACCATATTGGGACACTTTAAAGAATGGTGATCCCTTGTCACTTTAGAGAAAATGGCTATTGAAGTCTTTTCTGGCTCTGAGATTTGGGGAATTTTCATCACCTTCACTATCATAACTTTGTTATTTGTTTGGATTACAGGGTAAAAGAAAAAATCACCATTTTGGAGAAGAAAAATAGCAACAACTAGGTATGAAGGGGGAGCTACAATGGTACTGACATTAATTCAGATGCATTTGGGGTGCAATGAGCCCATTTTCCTATAACAACCCATTATAGTGAAATATAAAGACTGACAAAGTTACAGGATCCAAATTAGAATGCCAGCTCTACCTTTCCTGTCTGCGTTGCCTTTGGGGAGTCAGTTCCCTTCTCTTGACTTCGGTGCCTTCATCTGGAAATTGAGGAGGTTTGTACTAGGTGACCTCTGAGGTTTCCTTTAGCTCATAGTCCTGTCAGTCCTTTGGTCTTCAATAATTCCCTTGTACAATTGACACCTGATGGTGGTTTTTAAATTCAATTCATTTTCATTTTTTTTCACTGAGCCCTATGCTCTGGCTTGTTAAGCTAGAATCCATCAATTGAAAAAAAATTGATAGTTGTATTTGAATATAATTAAATTCCTTTTAACCATCTGCATTATATTTTTTTGTTTTGAAAAAGTTATTTTGGTCCATGTGACCTTGGGCAAGTTACTTAACCCCAATTGCCCTCCAAAAAAAAGTTATTTTGGGAAAGTGTCTGTAGACTTTGCAAGGCTATCAAAGGTGTTCAGGATACAAGGTTGTCCTTGTGTGTAGGGAAACCCATTAGAGAAGCAAGATGCTTTTATGCACTTTCCTCCTTAAATTCATGCAACACTTTTGATTTTTCCATCTTCACCTACTTTCTAAAATTTTTTTTAAATGGACATTTGTCTTTTTCCACTACCTACTTACCACAGATGGAAAAATGGCAGCCAGTGGACAGACTCCCTTAAAGCCTGATGGGGTTCCACGGAGTAGATCTGAAGGAAACTTGTTGGATGAACAAAACTTCTTCACACACCATGATACAGAAGGTAAAACTTTTGAATTTTTTTTATAATGTGAGTGATTAAATTCATGAATCAACAAAATCAACAAATGCTTATTGATGGTTTACAAAGCATAATAAAGTTATTTAGGAAGAAATTTAACAGGTGACACTGATATAGCATTCAAGTTTCACAAGTTCAAATGCATTAATTCATTTGATACAACAATACTGTGAGTTAAACATTGCAGGATTTTTTCTACCTGTTGTAAAGATAAAGAAACTGGAAGTGTGAATGGTGCCATGGCTTGCTCCAGGCCAGTACAGTGGAATTGTCTATGGCAGAATCTGATTGAAGACCTTAGCAGACTTTTCTTGGTCCAACTGATATGTCATTAGATCTTTCCTTTAATTTTAATTTTAAGTGAATTTTTATTTATTTTGCTAAATATTTCCCACTTATATGTGAAAAAATAACATTAATTATAAAAAAAAGAATTTTAAGTTCCAAATTTTCTCCCTCCTCCTCCCCTTGGGAAGGCAAGAAATATGATACTGATTATACACATGAAGTAATTTACTACTATGTATTATATACTTAATTTATTCTACTGCTCTACCAATTCTATTTCTTTTTTTGTTCAATTTGTTTATTTTTAGTTTTCAACATTCAGTTCCACAAGATTTTGAGTTACAAATTTTCTCCCCATCTTTCCCCTACCCACACCCCAAAATATCAATTCTACTGAATAAATACCCCTTCCCCCAATCTGCTCTCTCATATCCCCCCCATCCCCACTCTGACTTCCTAGTAGGGCAAGATGGATTTCTATACCCAGGTGCTTATATATCTTATTTCCCAGTTGCATGTAAAAAAAAGACAAACATATATATGTATATATATATATATATATATGTACATATATGAGTGTGTGCATATATGTGTGTGTGTGTGTGTGTGTGTGTATGTATGTATGTATGTATGTATATCACCCACCCCTACTGGAAGGAAAAGTGATTCAATATAGGTTATACATGTGTAGTTATGTAAAACATTTCCATAGTAGATGTATTGTGGAAGAATGACTTTATTTCCCTCCATCCTATCCCATCCCCACTTGTTCTGTTTTCTACTTTGACCCTGTCCCTTTTCAAAAGTGTGTACTTCTAACTACCCTCTCCCCGAATCTGCCCTCCCTTCTATCATGCCCCTTCCTATCCCCTTCCCCCCTACTTTCCTGTAGGGTAAGATACATTTAGTGTGTATGTTATTCCCTCCTTAAGCCAAATTCAATGAAAGTTAGGTTGACCTATTCCCTTTTGTCTTCCTGTTCTTCCCCTCCATTGTAACAGTTTTCTCTTGCCTCTTTTATATGAGATAATTTACCCTATTTTATCTCTCCTTATCTCCTCTCATTATATTACCCTCTCACCTCTTAATTTTTTTTCAATATCATCCCTTCCTATTCAACTGATCCTATGCCCTCTGTATATGTATAAATGTACACATATATACACACACTTACATATGTATTTATATGCACATATACCCTCCTATATAAACATATATATGTATGTATATGTATATATTCCCATCAACTGTCCTCATACTGAGAAAAGTCTCATGAGTTACAATTATAATTTTACCATGTAGGAATATAAATAGTTCAATTTTAATAAGATCCTTATGTTTTCTTTTCCCTGTTTACCTTTTCATGCTTCTCTTTCTTCTTGTATTTGAAAGGCAAATTTTCTACTCAACTCTGGTTTATTCATCAAGAATGCTTGAAAGTCCTCTGTTTCATTGAATGACCATATTTTCCTCTGATGCATTATACTCAGTTTTGCTGGGTAGGTGATTCTTGGTTTTAATCTTAGCTCCTTCAACCTCCAGAATACCATATTCAAGTCCTTCAATCCCTTAATGTAGAAGCTGCTAGATCTTGTGTTATTCTGATTATTTTTTCACAATACTCACATTGTTTCTTCCTGGATGTTTGTAATATTTTCTCCTTGACTTGGGAACTCCAGAACCTGGCTATAATATTCCTAGGAGTTTTCTTTTTGGGATCTTTTTCAAGAGGTTATCAGTGAATTCTTTCAATTTCTATTTTGCTGTCTGGTTCTAAATATCAGGGCAATTTTCCTTGAGAATTTCTTGAAGGATGATTTCTAGGTTCTCTTTTTGATCATGGCTTTTAGGTAGTCTAATAATTTTTAACTTATCTCTCCTGGGTCTATTTTCCAGGTCAGTGGTTTTTCCCATGAGATATTTCACATTGCCTTCTTTTTTTTCATTTGTTTGGATCTGTTTTATAGTATCTTGATTTCTCATAAAATCATTATCTTCCATTTAATCCAATCTAATTCTGAAGGAATTATTCTTTTCAGTGAGTTTCTGAAATTCCTTTTCCATCTGTCAAATTTGGCTTTTTAAGGCATTCTTCCTCTCATTGGCTTTTTGGCCCTCTTTTGCCATTTGAGATAGTCTTTTTTTTTTTAAGTGTTATTTTCTTCAGTAAAGTGGTTGACTCTCTTTTCATAATTTTCTTGCATCATTTTCATTTCTCTTCCCAGTACTTCATTCACTTCTCTTACTTGATGTTCAAAATCCTTCTTGAGCTCCTCCATGCCTTGTAACCAGTTCATATTTTTCTTGGAATCTTTTGATGTAGGAGTTCTGACTTCATTGTCTTCCTCCTGCCCCATGCTTTGATCCTTTTTGTCCTCAAAAAAAGATTCTATGGTCTGTTTGTGCTTCCTCTGCTTGATCATATTGCCAGTCAATTACTTAACTTTTGAGCTCTTTGCCATGGTAGAATTCTACTTCCAGAGAGGAAAGCTTTGACCCAAATCACTTGGTTTTTCACAAATGTTGTCAGAGGTCTGAAGAGCATGCCTTCTCCACAGACATCACACTGGCAAACTGGCATTTCTCACCCCAGGACCACCTCCCAAGAACATAACCCAGATCCAAGCAGGTCAAAGCAAGAGTGATTACCCTCTGAATGGTCACTTGTTCCCCCTATGATCTGTAGGCCAGGAGCTCCTGAGGCAGCCATGTGGCAGATGATGTAGCCGTCATCTTTGCCACCTCTTGCCAAGGGGGCAGGGGCAAGACCATGTCCTTCCTTTTCAACAGAGTTCCTGTCTGACCTTTTACTTTCTTTTTGGTGTTTATGGGTTGAAAAGCCTGGAAACCACTACAACTTTTGGTGATTCACTCTCCTGAAGTCTGCTCTGGCCACTGCTGCCTCCCTGGGGCCAAAACTGTGTGGCTCACACAGGACTGTGCTTGGCTCCCAGCACATTGTTATGAACTCTTACTGTCAGCCTCCCAAACTGCCTTTGGTGGAAGATTTGTTTCTCTTTGTTACTTTGTGGGTTCTGTAGCTGTAAAATAAAATTAGAGTCATGTCTTATAGGTATTTGAGGTGGCACTACCATTCTGTTTCTTAGCCACTACCAGATTATTTTCATGTTTACCACTTTGTAATATAATATAATATAATATAATATAATATAATATAATATAATATAATATAATATAATATAATATAATATAATATAATATAATATAATATAAAATATAAGTGACCCTCCTTCACCTTGTTTTTCATTGATTCCCTTAATATTTTGACATTTTGTTCTTCCAGATAAATTTTGTTATTTTTCTTAGCTATATAAAATGATTCTTTTTAGTTTGTCTGATGTGGCACTGAATAAATTTACTTTAGCAGATTTGTAATTTTTATTATATTGACTTGGTCTACTTATGAACAATTAATATCTCTCCCATTATTTAGATCTGTCTTTATGTAAAATAGTGTTTTGTAATTTTGTTCATATACTTCCTAGCTTTGTCTTATCATGTGGACTCCCAAGTATTTTATATTATCTGCAGCAATTTTAATGGAATTTCTCTTTCTGTTTCTTTCTTCTGGGTTTTGTTGGTAATATATAGAAATTTTGATGTTTTATATGAGTTTATTTTATACCTTGTAATTTTGCTGAAGTTATTGTTTCAAATAGTTTTTTAGTTGATTCTCTAGGGGTCTCTAACTATATAATAATATTTACAAAGACCAATAGTTTTCTTTCTTCATTATCTATTCTTATTCCTCCAATTACTTTTTCTTCTTTTATTGCTACAACTAGCATTTCCTTTTTTTTTTAATTGAAAAAATTAGACAAATACTAAAACTTAAATACATAATAAGAAAATAAAAGGAACATTCATCTCATAGCTTCACTAGCTTAGCATTACCCAATTCTGATTTTCAAGGAGTCATTTTCAGGTAGTCCAATAATTTTTAAATTGTCTC
Organism: Gymnobelideus leadbeateri; assembly: GCA_011680675.1. Taxonomy (NCBI): domain Eukaryota; kingdom Metazoa; phylum Chordata; class Mammalia; order Diprotodontia; family Petauridae; genus Gymnobelideus; species Gymnobelideus leadbeateri. The sequence goes on from WOXC01002831.1 coordinate 11,807, forward strand.
TCCTGGATCTATTCTCCAGGTCAGTGGTTTTTCCCATGAGATATTTCACATTGCCTTCTAATCTTTTGTTTGTTTGGATCTGCTTAACAGCATCTAGATTTCTCATAAAGTCACTAGCTTCCATTTGCTCCAGTCTAACTCTGAAGGAATGAATCTCCTCAGTGAACTTTTGAGATTCTTTTTCCATCTGGCAAATTCGACTTTTAAGGCATTCTTCTCCTCGTTGCCCTTTTGGGCCTCCTTAGCCATTTGAGTTAGTCTATTTTTTAAGGTGTTATTTTCTTCAGTCAGGCTGTTGACCCTCATTTCATACTTTTCCTGCATCCTTCTCATTTCTCTTTCTCATTTTTCCTCCACTTCTCTTATTTGATTTTTAAAGTCCTTCTTAAGGTCCTCTATGGCCTGCAACCCACTCATGTTTTCCCCTGGGGCTTTTGGAGCAGGACTTCTAACCTCACAGTCCTTTTCCCGCTCTATGCCCCCAAAATAGGAGTCTAGGGTTGCATTTTTCTGTTTCTTTTGCCTTGGCATGTTTCCACTTAATTGCTTGACTTTTGGGCTTGTTGCCACACTATGGCTTTAAGGCCAGCTAGAGGAATTTTCGTCCCGAACGTGTGGGGGGCAACTTCCGTTTCTGGCAAGCTATAAACCCACCCACAACTTCCACCCTAGATCCCAATCCAGATCCAGGGAGGTTAAAGCAAGAGCGATTACCCCCCAAGACTGATCCCTGGATCTCCCCACGATTTGTAGGCTGGGAGCCGGAAATGCCTCTGAAAACTACACAGTGGCATGTCTCCTCAGCAGCTTCTAGCCCCCAGGGGAGGGAGCTGACGCATTCCCCAAATACAGGTCCCAAAGTCCATAGGACACTAACCTCTTACTTTGTCCTAGGCAAGTCTATGTTGATAATTCTGGCGTCTCCACAGTTCCTGGTGTTCTGGGGTTCCTCCAGCCGGCTGCTGGCCCTGCCGCCCTGGGGCTAAAACCTCGGCTCACGTGGACCTGGGCTCGGCTCGGCTCCTGCGCTCTGTGCACTGCCGGCTCCCAGACCACTGCGCTGGTCCTTCCTGCAGGGTGCTGGGCTGTCCTCAGCGGGAGGTTAGCTTCTCTGTGTCGTTCTGTGGGTGCTGGGACTCCAGAAGATTTTCAGAGTCCTTTTTTACATAGTTTGTGGAGAATCTGGGGGCAGAGAGGCTTGGACGAGCTGTTTCTACTCCGCCATCTTGGCTCCGCCCCTCAAGGAGTCATTTTCTTCCTTAAGAGTCTGGATCTCCTCTTCTAATTGGTTAACTTTCTCGTCCTAGTCTTCTTATTTTTCTTATATTATTCTAATTTTTCTTTGTATTTTTTCCTCAGTCTTATTTGACTTTTTAAGTCTTTTTCAAGTTGTTTAAAATGAATTATTTTTGTGCAGGTGACCATTTGACTTTACTCTTTGGGGTAGAAGAGGATTTCTTTGCTTCAGTATCCTCCTCTTAAGATGAACCCTGGTCTTCTCTATTCCCATAGAAGCTCTCTATGTTTGGATACTTTCTTCTTTCCTTGCACATTTTTTAGTAATAATTTAGTTTTTACTATCACCTCTAGTTCTGGGGCATGGGGGATGGTGCTTCTGGCCTCTGATCCTCTTCAGTTCTCCTCTCTAACCTTGAACTCAAACTAAGACCTCCAGTCTCCTGTAAGTGTCTGCAGCCAGTAGTGTCCCTGCCCCACTGCTTTGGCACTCACCTGGAATGTGTTGCCTACTTCTTATGATGTCTAGTATTCCTTGTCAACAGAGGTTCCCTAGTTCTTCTCCAGGACAGATGCCCAACTTCCCTTACTGTCCTAGGGGTAAAACTTCCTGTGGCCTGGCCTGGCCAAGACAGTCTGCCAACCCAGCTAACCCCAGGACTTGCCACTTGTTTAAGCAGTTTGCTGCTTGTTGTTAAAGTGGATACTCTTCACTGTGACGAAATCTAGTCCTGGGATTTTTCTTCAGTTCTTTTTCAACTATCCCAAGAGGATCCCTGTTCTGACCCTGCTCTTATTTGTTTTCACAGCTCTATGTTTGCTCAGGCCCTATTTTGTCTCTTTTGTGGAGGGAAATCTTGAAAGCTTGAAATTTTCTGACCTACTCCACCATCTTCCCAGAATCCTCTCCTATAGTTAGCATTTCTAGTACAATATTGAATAATAGTGGTGATAATGGACACCCTTGCTTCATCCAAATTGTATTGGAAAGACTTCAAGTTTATGCCTGTTAGAGATAATGCTTGTTTTTGTTTTTAGATAGATGCTATTTATCATTTTAAGAAAGGCTTCATTGATTCCTATGCTTTCTAGTGTGTTTAACAGGAATGGATCTTCTATTTTGTCAAGGGCTTTTTCTGCTTCTATTCATATAATGATATTATTTTTGTTATTTCTATGGCCAATTATGCAGACAGTTTTCCCAATATTGAACCAGCCCTCCATTTCTGGTAAAAATTCCAGCTGGTCATATTCATACAATCTTTGTGATATATTCTTGTAATCTCCTTGCTAGTATTTGATTGATTGATTTGCATCAATATTTACTAAGGAAATTAGTCCATATGTTTCTTTCTCTGTTTTTGCTTTCCCTGGTTTAAGTATCAAAACCATACTTATGTCATGGAAATGAATTCAGTAGAGCTCCTTCTTTACCATTTAAAAATAGTTTATATAGCATTGGAATAAATTGTTCTTTAAATATTTGGTAGAATTCACTTGTAAATCCATCTGGTCCTGGGATTTTTTTTTTTCTTAGCAAGCTCATTGATGGCTTATTCAATATCTTTTTCTAAAATAGTGTTATTGAAGGATTCTATTTCCTCTTCTGTTAATCTTGGCAACTTTCATTTTTGTAGATATTCATCCATTTCACTTATATTCTCAGTTTTATTGGCCAGAATAACTCCTAGTAATTTCTTTAATTTCATCTGCATTTGTGGTGCATTTACCCTTTTCACTTTGGATACTGGTAATTTGGTTCTCTTTTTTGTTTTTAAATCAAATTAACCAATGGATAAGCGTGCGCACGTGCACGTGTGCGTGTGTGTGTGTGTGTGTGAGTGTGTAAGACTGGCTCCTAGTTTTGTTGTTGTTGTTGTTGTTGTTGTTGTTTTTAAGCAATTGATGTTAAGAAACTTGCTCAAGTTTACACAGCCAGTCATTATTTATGTGTGGGTGCTCATTTTCTGAGGCCGGATCTGATCCCGGGTTGTCCCAACTCCGACTGGCACTCTTACTCACTGTGCCACCTAGCCGCCGCTAGCTCCTAGTTTTATTTACTAGTTCAATAGTTTTTTTGTTTTTTTGTTTGTTAGTTTTAAGTTTAAGTTTTATTATTGTCACCCTTCATAATCAGTATTTCAACTTTGGTGTTTAATTGAGAATTTTTAATTTTTTTCTTTTTCTATATTTTCAATTGCATGTCCAGTTCATTTGTCTGCTTTTCCTCTCTTTTATTGATGTACTCCCTTAGAGATATAAAATTTCATCTAATTAATAGTTTGGCTGCATCCCACAAATTTTATTATTTTATTTCACTATCATTCTCTTTTATAAAATGATTGTTTCTGTGATTATTCTTTGACCTACTCATTATTTAGCATTAAATTATTTCACTTCTAATTCATTTTAACCTATGTTAACCTGGCCCTTTATTAAATGTTTTATTGCATTATCTTCTGATTAGTTTGCATTTAACAGTTCTGCTTTTCTGCATTTGGTTGTGAAGTTTTGTACTCTAATACATGATCATTTTTTTGTGAAAGTGCCATTTATAGCTGAAAAAAGTATGCTCCTTTTTATTCCTATTCAGTTTTCTTCAGAGGTCTGTATCTGACTTTTCTCTTAACTTCTTTCCTATTTGTTTTATGGTTAGATTTATCTAGCTCTGAGAGGGAAAAATAGAGATCTCCAACTTCTATAATTTAATTTTCTATTTTCTCCTGTAATTCATTTGACTTTTCCTTTGAGAATTTGTTTGCTATGTCAATTTTTGCACATGTGCTTAATATTGATATTACTTTATTTTCTATAGTGCCTTTTTTTTAGCAAGATGCAGTTTACCTGCTTATCTCCTTTGCTCTAGCCTATTTTTATTTTTGCTTTGTCTGAGATTATAATTGCTGCCCCTGCCTTTTTTTTTTTTAGTGCCAGCTGAAGCACAATAGATTCCTCTTTTGCTCCTTATTTTAACTCCGTCTGTCTTTCTATTTCAAGTGTATTTCTTGTAAGCAAAATATTGTTGGATTCTGGTTTCTAATCCATTCTGCTTCCTGCTTCCATTTTATAGGTGAGTTCATCCATTTACTCTATGCATTTCCCTACATTTATTTTCTTCCATTTATCCTTTTCTCTCTTTTCTATCCTTCTTATGTTTTGTCCCTCCTTTAAAGTTTGTTTGCTTTTGGTCTCTGCCTTCTTTTATCTATGCTCTCTTTTATCACCACCCCTTTCCTTTATCCCCTTTCCTTCCTACTTCCCTGTTTGGTGATAGATCTCTATACCCAAATGAGTGTTTATATGTATATATACACACATAATGCATATATACTTGCATACATATACAAATGTTTATGTATGTGCACACACATATGTATGTATGAATGTATGAGTATCTGTGTGTGTGTATTCCCTCTTTGAACCAATTTAGATGCCAGTGAGGTCCAACTACTACTCCCACACAATTTCCCCCTTTTTTCATCTAAAAGTTCTTCCTTCCATGCCTCTTTTATATGAGATAATTTCTTCCCTTCTTCCTCTACTTTTCCTTTTCACCCAGGGCAACCATCTTCTTACTCATTGACTTTTGTTTTACATCATTCCAATACAATTAACTCACTTCTACACCCCTTTTCTATGTAGAATCCTGCCAACTGCACTAGTAATGAATTATTTCTTAGAATTTACATGAATCATTTTCCCATATTGAAATGTAAACAGTTTTACTTTATTGAGTCCCTTATGATTTCTCTTTAATGTTTACCTTTTTATGCATTTCTTGAGTCTTGTGTTTTAAAATCATATTTTAATAGGACTGAATACAGGCTAAATATAGCCTTAGTCTTCATCAAGAATGCTTGAAATTACTCTATGAAACTAAACATTCATTTTCTTCATTTGAAGAATTAGACTTTTGCTGTATATTTTATTCTTGGTTATATTCCCAACTCTTTTTGCCTTCCACTTCTTTTATGTTATCTGTTAAATCTTGTGTGATCCTGCCCATGGATACTTGAATAGTTCCTTTCAAGCTGCTTTAATTATTTTCTCTTTGATCCAGGAGCTCTAGAATTTGGCTATAATATTCCTGGTTGTTTTCATTTTGAGATCTTTCTCATGTGGTGATTGGCAAATTTTTAAAATTTCTATATTATTCTGGTTATAGGATATCAAGGGAGTTTTCTTTGATAATTTCTTGAACTATGAGGTACACATATTTTCTTTTATCATGGCTTTCAGGTAATTCAATAATTCTTTTAAAGTAAAAATACTTTTAATTTATGGAATAAAACAATTATTTTCTTACAATAGTACAATGAAAAAGATGATTGTATATGAAACTGAAAATCTACTATGCAGAGCTTGCTATTCCTTTCAAATATACCACAAAACTATCATGTAAATTAAATTGTTTTCTCCCCTCATCCCCACCGTAGAGATGACAGAAATAGATATATACACATATGTAAAATTATTTTATATATAAGGCTATTTATCAATTCTTTCTCTAAATGACCAGTAATTCTTAAAATCATTCTCCTCCATCTATTTCCCATGTCACTTATTTTTTTCTGATGAGAAGTTTCACATTTTCTTTTCTTTTTCCATTTTTGACTGTTTTATTGTTTCTTGATGTCTCATGGGATCATTAGCTTCCACTTGCCCAATTATAATTTTTTTAAACAAATGCTTTATTAACTTCGGTTTTACATCATTCATTTTCTCCAGATTTTGAGTTACAATTTTTCCCCCATTTTTCCCCTACCCACCATCCCAGAATAGCAGTCCCACAAGATATCGCTTCCTCCAAACTGTTCTCTCCCATATCTTCTCCCATACCCCCTTCAACTTTTCCATTAGAGCAAGGTGAATCTATGTGCCCCAATGCCTGCACATCTTATCTCCCAACTACAAGCAAAAGAGTATTAATAATAGTATTTATATATATTTGAAACATTTAATTTTAAGACCTCGAATTTCAGATCCATTCCCTTCCTCCCTTGCCACCCATTCCCTCTAGGAAGATAAGTAATTCAGTATATGTTGTACATGTATAGCTATGCAAAATATTACCATAGTGGATATATTGGACAAGGCTGCTTATAATTCCCTCCCACCTGGTCCATTCCCTACTTGAACCTGTCCCTCTTCTATAGTGGGTACTTCCAACCTCCCCTCCCCCCAAGAATGCCCTCCCATCCATCATCCCTCCTCTTATCCCCCTTGCCCCTATTCTGTTGCAGGTTGAGATATCCCATTTAGTATGTATGTCATTTTCTCCCTGAACCAAATTCAATGAGAATGTGGTTTTGCCTTTTTGCCTTCCTATTCTTCCCCTTCCCTGCAGCCACTTCCCCTTGCTTCTTCTACATGAGATAGTTTACCTTACCCTGTCTCTCCCCCTCTCCTCTTGCCACTTTCCTCTCTCACCTCATAATTTCACCCCTTAAGTATCATTCCTTCCCAACAAATTCAACCTATGCACTCTATCCATGTATGACTGTAAACATATATACACACATTCACATATGTATTCAAATGACCACACACCCTTCTTCCATTATTTTCATACTGAGAGAGGTTTCATCAGTCACAGTTATTGTTTTTCCATGTAGGAATGTAAATAGGTCAACTTTGATAAGTTCCTTTTGATTTCTTTTCCCTGATTACCTTCTCAGGCATCTCTTACTTCTTGTGTCTGGATGTCAAATTTTCTATTCAACTCTGTTTTTTTCCTCAAGAATGCTTGAAAGTCCTCTATTCCACTGAATGACCATATTTTCCCCTGAAACAAAATACTCAGTTTTGCTGGGTAGGTGACCCTTGGGTTCAGTCCCAGCTCTTTTGCCCCCTGGAATATCATATTCCATGCTCTTCAATCTCTCAGTGTAGAAGCTTCCAGGTCCTGGGCTATTCTGATTGTGTTTCCACAATATTGAAATTGTTTCTTCCTGGCTGCTTGTATTATTTTTTCCTTAATCTGGGGATTCTGGAACCTGTCCATAATATTTCTGGGAGTTTTCTTTTTGGATCTTTTTCAGGATGTGATCAGTGGATTCTTTCAACCTGTATTTCCCCCTCTGGGTCTAACACATCAGGGCAATTTTCCTTGAGAATTTCTTGAAGGGGGATTTTTAGGTTCTTTCTTTGATCATGGCTTTCAGGTAGTCCAATAATTTTTAAATTATCTCTCCTGGATCTATTTTCCAGGTCAGTGGTTTTTCCCATGAGATATTTCACATTGCCTTCTATTCTTTCATTTGTTTGGATCTGTTTAACAGCATCTTGATTTCTCATAAAGTCACTAGCTTCCATTTGCTCTAGTCTAACTCTGAAGGAATGAATCTCCTCAGTGAACTTTTGAGATTCTTTTTCCATCTGGCAAATTCAACTTTTTAAGGCATTCCTCTCCTCATTGCCTTTTTGAGCCTCTTTTGCCATTTGAATTAGTCTATTTTTAAGGTGTTATTTTCCTCAGCCAGGCTGTTGACTGTCATTTCATACTTTTCTTGCATCTTTCTCATTTCTCTTCCCAATTTTCCCCCCACTTCTCTTATCTGCTTCTTATGGTCCTCTATGGTCTGTAGCCAGCTTGTATTTTCATTTGGGGCTTTTAGTGCAGGAGTTCTGACCTCACAGTCCTCCTCCATGCTTTGATCCTCTTTACCCCTAAAATAGGAATCCAATGTTGAATTTTTCTGTTTATTTTGTTTCTTTTGCCTAGGCATGTTTCCACTTAATTACTTGATTTTTGGGCTTGTTGCCACAGTAGGACTCTGCCAACAGACAGGAGAGCTTCCGTCCCAAATGTGTGGTCTTCACAGCTTCCGAAGGTTGGGTGGCCTCTGTAAAGCCTCCACCCATTCTGGCAAGCTGGATACCCACCCCAAACCTCCACCCCAGACCACAATCCAGATCCAGGCAGTTTAAAGCAAGAGCGATTAACCCCCAGACTGATTCCTGGATCTCCCTACAGTTTGCAGACCAGGAGCTAGTGCTGCCACTGACTCTGCAAAATGGCTTCTGTGCCACATTTCTTCAGCAGCTTTTTGCCCCCAGGGGAGGAAGGCAACACTCCCCAAATACTGGTCCCAAAGTCCATAGGGCACTAACCTCTCACTTTGTCCTAGGCATATCTGTGCTGATAATTCTAGAATCACCACAGCTGCTGGTGTTCTGGGATCCCTCCATCCTGCTGCTGGCCCAGCCATCCGAGGGCTAAAACCATGGCTCATGCGGGCCTGGGCTCAGCTCCCAGAGTGCTGTGCTGTCGGTTCTCAGCATACTGTGCTGCCTGCTCTCAGAGTGCTGGGCTGGCCGCTCCCTGCAGGGCAGCTGGGCTGTCCTCAGCAGGAGGTTAGCTTCTCTGTGTCGTTCTGTGGGTGCTGGGGCTCCAGAAGTTATTCAGAGTCCCCTTTTACATGGTTTGGATGTAATCTGGGGGCAGAGCACCTTTGAAGTGCTGTTTCTACTCTGCCATCTTGGCTCCACCCCCCTCCCCAATTATAATTTTTAAAATATGATTTTCTTCAGTGAAATTTTGTAGTTCTTCCATTTGGCAAATTTTATTTATAAGGAGTTATTTTCATCACTGAAATTTTGTACTTTTTTCCTTTTGGCCAGTTCTTTTTAGGCTTGATTTTCTTTACTATCTTTTTATCCTCTCCTTTTTACCAAGGTGCAAATTGTCTTTTCATAATTTTCTTCCCTTGCTTTCATTTCTTTACCTAAATTTTCCTCTACTACTCTTGCTTGATTTTGAAAATATATATTTTTAACTCTTCCAGGAATTCTTGTTGGGAGAGTTGTGGTCATTGCCCTCCTGGTCTCCTCTCTTGTCCTCACCAAAGAAGGGCTACTGATCTCTTGGGATTTTAATTGATACAGCTCCTTAGGGTCCATTCACCTCTGTGGCTGGAAGGTCCACCTTTGTGGCTATGGACCTTCATGCTTTGTGCTCCTCTTTGACTGAAAGTTTTCCTCTCTCATCTTATGACCTATTAAGTAGGTACAGGCAATGAAGTTGCCAAATAGTGTCTGTTCCTATATCCAGTGAGCACAGGGGACCTCTTTCTTAATAGTTGCCCTGTCCCCTTACTGTCTCTAGCTTAAGAGCTCTCAAAGCTGCTGTGACTTCTGTCACCCCCACCTCATCCCACCACTGGCATTGCATGCACATGCACTCCAGGCTGGCCCCACCCCAGCATCACAGATCCCTCTTTCTGAACTCCTGAATTGTTATGTGTTAGAAGAATGCCTTATCCTGACCTTTTGTTGAGTCTATTATTCTAGATTTTAATTTGAGGCATCATTTTGAATTTTTTTTTGGGGGGGGGATTAGGAGAGCTCAGCTAAGTTTTTTCTTTACTCTGCCATCTCAGCTCCACCCAGTTCTTTTTTATGTCATTATATCTCCCAATTTACATGCCTGTTCTCTCATGTCTAGAATGTGCTCCTTCTTCACTTCTGCCTCTTAGAATCCCCAGTTCCTTTCAAAGCACAGATCAGATGCTGCCCCAACATAAGAAATTTCCTGATCCCCTCAGTTGATAGGAGCCTCTCTCTCTTTAAAAGCTGTTTTGGATAGCTTTATCATATTTTAGGAGCAAAGTATCATAGCTTTCAAGTAATAAGTTACCTCAGACTCCATTTAGTCCAATTCCCTCATTTTGCAGATGAGGAAACTGAAACTGAGGCTTTTCTCAGGTCACACAGGCAGAAGGCATCCAAGGTAGGACTTGGCCTGAGTAACAGTGCTTGGTTACCACATACATGTTGTATCCTCTCCCCATCCTCTAGGAGAACAGAAACTCTTGAAAGCAAACAATCTTTCACTTTATCTGCATATTCTCCTAACCTACCACAGTGCCTGGCACACTGTTTAATAAATGCTTGATAAATTCAACTGAAAGACAATCAAAAGAAAACACTTAAACAAGTCATAAGGAATATTTTTTAAATTCTTCTAAAATGTCCAAATAGAAAAGGTCATGAGCATATAATGGATTAAAATGCTTGAGAATAAGAGTGGTTTGGGGAAGTTGCCAGGAGGAAAAGGTACCTAAAGGACCAGTGGAATCTGGAAATGGCAAAGTGTAGGGGAAGGTAGGTATGACCATACAGCCAAAGGTTCAGAGAAGGAGAGGTGTTGCTCTTGGTCTGAAATTTTCCATAATGCATATTTTGATTTTTAACAGGTAATTGGAATAAAGGTGGGAGTTAAGTCCATGTTAATAGCATTTCAATTGTCTTCTGGGTTATTAGACATTTCCCTGGCAACCTACCCAGTTATTCAATTAGCTAATCAATCCCATAGCCTTTTCCCTTACCTCTTAAGTGGTAACAGCTTTAAATCTGAAGACTGAATTACTGCATTTATTAAGCTATGACTGTAAACAAGCCACCCAGTTTCTCTGGATGTTACCTGTTTCAAGTAGACTAGTATGATGAGTTTATAGACATATAGATTATTCAGCCTCTTTTCAAAGCTTTCCTCCAGAAGTTCATCAATGTGGGGTAACCCTGTCTTCTCAAAGGTTATAACAGAGAAGAACAAAGTCTGGGGACTCCACCAAATTGGAGGCGTATGGTGTTTAGGGCTCTGAAAAACAAATAACAAGATTAGCTTATGTTACTCTAGTGTTTTAAGGCTGGCGATGTTCTTTACGATCTTCACCTCACTCTATCCTAACAATAGTTCCCTTCATGGAAAAAAAATTACACAATACCAAAACATACAGATTTTTGGAAACAGCTGGCCACTAAACACTCCTATGGGTTTTAATATAGAAGATTCTGGGCATATAAGAACACACTAAATAAGAGAAACGCAAAGTTAAGTTGGGATAGGGCCTGACTGTGTGATTCCATTAGTATTGGGGCTCCCACTACCAAGGCATGCTGTCACTTTTACTGAAACTTTGAATATTAAAAAGTGTTCCTAGGCACTGACAAGTTAAGTGATTTATTAAGGATCACAAAACTAGTATGTGTCAAAGCAAGACCCAAAACCTGTTTTGTTTTGTTTTCTAGCTTTTAGGTCAGTTCTGTCTTCACTCTACCATTCTGCCTCTAAAAATCAAATAAAATTAAATAAAAATTCTGATAACTCCTTTCTTTTAAATGATATTTATTAGATTCAGAATGAGAATTAGAAGATTAAATGGGATTTTAAGACAGTGACATTATCCATTATATTAGAAGTCACTTGAATAAATTCTTCCCCTTCTTTCCCTAAAATTTAAAAATTGACCAAACCAAAAACTGCTTTTGAAATTCATGGTCAGATCCTGGAGGGTAAATAGCAAACTTTAAGAAAAAAAGTAAACTCTCATTGTTGAGATATGATAATGATTGGGTCATAGATTGATCTGAGAATGTTGACTCACCTTTATTTTTGGGGTTTTCAAAACCAGATTACCAAGACAATGATGTGTTTCCCGAATGGCCTGATGTTAGCCCCCAGCATGCCAGTCCTTTTTCCAAGACAACAAATCCATTCTGGAATGAACTCTCTGCTTCTAACCCATTCTTGGATGACATAGCTCGGTTAAGAAATACTGGGAGGAGCACAAACATATCCATTTTAAAAGAAGACCCCTTTCTCTTCTTTCGAGAAGTGGAAGAAGATAGTTCTTCTGGTGATGAATTAAATATCCATCAATTTCTCAGGAAGTCTTCGTCAAGGAAATCTGGGAAATCCAAGAGCGTTTCAGAACTTTTGGACATTATTGATGGGACACTAAATACAGAAATGTCTGACCAGATTTTACCTCATGACATGGAATGGCTTCAACATGACCGGGAGGCTTATAAAATGGCCTGGTTAAGTCAACGTCAGCTGGCTCGATCATGCCTGGATTTGAACACAATGAGTCACAGTCCAGGTTGGGCTCAGACGCAAGTGGCAGATACTGTTATCATTTGTAAATTGGACTACAAAGGAGGCTCAGTGCAACTCCCAGGATCACACATTACTGTACATGTGCCTCAGGGCCATGTAAAGACTGGAGAATTCCAAGAAGTTACCATGAGAGCTTTTCTAGAACCTCCAGAATCACTGAACCATGATCTGTCCTGCACTGTGAGCCCACTGTTGGAAATTAGGTTAAGCAACCTTGATACTATGGAAGCCATTTTGTTAGAAATGAAAATCTCAGCTGAAGTGAGGCAGGACCCTTTTAGCCAAGTCATGGGGATGCTGACTTGTTTGCGTGGCTCTAATAGAGGGGGGCCCTTCAAAGAACTCAGTACCTGCTATATTTACAATGATACAATCCAAGTGAAATTATTAGAACTAAGTAGTGTGATGTACATAGTGGTCACAGCTCAAGCCAAAGCCATTCAGGCACCAGCCACAAGTGTGTGGGATTACATCCACAAAACTATTTATGTTGGAATTTATGGACCGAAATACATCCATCCCAGTTTCACTGCCATCTTTACTTTATGGGGACATAGCTATATGCCAAACAAGCTCACCATTACTGATATTAACAGGAGTGGGAAAACTATGTCTCCAGTTGTATTTCAGCTCTGGGGGAAACATTCCTTTTTGCTTGACCAGCCCCATGACCTACATATTTCAGTCTTCTCAGATGACCTAGATTTTGAAGTGAAAGAAGATGATCAGAGGAAAGAAGTTAAACAAGACCAGCTAAAAGCTGGAGAAGTTATCCACCAACAATTTCTGTTTTCTGCAATGGACAGCAAGACCTTGCATGCATTTGTATTCCAGGTCCAGATCCATATTCCCAATGAGAACCCCATAGCACAGTTTTATGTAAGGACACCAGACCCATCTCCCAACTTGAGTAGGATTCCCAGTCATGCAAATGCCTTGAAAATGGAAGAGATCAAGTCCTACCCTTGGTCCCCAGCACTAGCTGCTAAATATCCCAAGTTTCAAGATAAAACACTTCACTTTAACAATTATGGTGTAACTCTGAAAACAGTGTTAAGGCAGAACAAGATTAATTACCTCCTAGAATATTTCAAAGGGGACACTATTGCCCTTCTTGGAGGAGGCAAGGTGAAAGCTCTTGGTCAGAACAAAGTCAAGGAATGGTATGTAGGAGTCCTCCGGGGAAAGCTTGGTCTTGTGCGTTGCAAAAATGTCAAAGTTATTTCTAGGGAACAAGTAATTGACATGTCAGAGAGTGCATTTACAACCCGGAAACTTCTGGAACAGGCTGCCCTGCCCTTTAAGAAGATGACCTACATCTATTCAACTGTGTTGACCTTGGTATCAGAAAAAATTTTGGACTGGAAAGCTTTAGCTGATGCACTGGGCTATTCACAGCTGACGGAAGAAGATTTCAATCAAATCCAAGTTGACAAAGAGACAGAAAGAGTGTGTTATGTTGTCAAGAAGTTGAAGGAAGATTGTCATGCAGAGCGAAATAGAAGGAGCTTTCTTTATGAACTTGTGGTCGTAAGTATTGCTTGGGTGCTTTTTTTAAACAAAAACTTTATAACATAATTAATGTATTAGCACTCCTTTCAAAATAATGATAAAGAATAGGTGAATTTGCTTCAAGAAGTTAGTAGATTAAACTGTCAAATGCCACTAGGGTCTGGATATAAGACTGTTTCTTAAATTTAATATTCAGTTGAATTCTTCTCAGAAAAATCCCCCTCCTTCAAGCATCCTATTATTCTTTTGAAGGAAGAATAAAGATTCTGTGTGTGGCAGGACATAATACTTAAGAGGTTTGCTCTTTTTTTTTCAAATATTTATACAGCTTCTATTACCCCAAAGTAAATCCATTTCATAAAGGTAAATAACAGCAGAGACATGAAATTTAACCATTTAACTTTTTAATTCATTGGAGACTTATTCTCTCTGTCTGTCTCTGTCTTTCTCTGTCTGTCTGTCTTTGTCTCTATGTCTCTGAGTGTATCAATGTCTTTTGATTTTGGATTTTGAAATACATTGAGTCCTGTAGATGTTTACTAGTTGTGGGACCCTGAGGAAGTAATTTTACCTCTTTGTTCTTCACTTTCCTCATTTGTAAAATAAAGGCGTCAAACTTAATGAATTCTGAAATACTTTCCTAACCCTCTGATCCTATGATTTGACAAATTTAAATCATTACTGTCCCTGGATAAGAGAAAATGGGTGGCAACTAGAAGGGTGGGCTTGGAATTGAATTGACTTAAGCTATAGATCCACCTCTGATACATACTATCTGTGTGACCACATAACCTCTCTAGTTTCTATGACTAAAAGTTATAAATGAGATATTGAACTGCATTGTAGATGGAGAGTTGGAAACCCTGGGTGTTGCCCATAGCATTTAAATCACAGAATTGGACCCCAAACCACAAGAGAGTTCTTTGAACTTCTGTTAAGGGCTACTGTTTGTCAAATCCTCATCTTGGCACAGAGGGCATCCTGTGTTCTCAAAATTCTTGTCAGCGGAAAAGATGATTTAGTAGTTTCCACCAAGATGAAAAGGCTTTGATTAAGGGCTATATATATGTCTATTCTATATGTGCCATCTTAGGATCAATCTAGCTACTTCTAGATAGGCTCATTACAAGATTGATCCAGGAGGTCACTTTTTAGGCAAAACAATCCAAGACAACTTTTTCTTAAATCATCAGTGGGGAGAGTATTACAATCAAGGAAACCATGGATGGATAGATCAATAAGTCAACAAAGATTTATTAAATGCTTACCACATGTCTCTTCACTGTGCTAGGTGCTGAGGATACAAATATAAAAATAAAATGATCCCTGCCCTTAAGGAACTTACTCTATATCAGGAGAAGTCCCAACTATTGATAATAAATTAATCTTGTGAAGAAGTCACATTATTCAGAATCATACTACACGTGTCCATTGACTAACACCAATGACCAGTAGTGTCTGACTCTCTGTGATCCCATTTGGATTTCCTTAGTAGAGAAACTGGAGTGGCTTGACATTTCCTTTTCTAGCTCATTTTACAGATATGGAAATTTAGATAAACAGGGTTAAGTTACTTGTCAAGGATCACATAACTAGTAAGTGTCAGCAACTGGATTTGAATTCAGGCAGGTGAGTCTTCCTGAATACAGGTCTGGCATTCTATCTACTATGGTATCTAACTGCCCTCTGACCATATTTTACATAATTAGAATTTTGAAAAGTGTGAATTTCAGAGAACTTTGATAATTTTATTGGATTTATTATTAGCATCCATTGGGATCTACAAATAGATACTAGACATTTTTTAAGGGAGATGAACAAGGAGCTGGGGAAATCAGAGAAAGACTTGTGGCAAAGTGATGATTGAGGTGAGTCCTGAAGCAAGATGAAGTTGGAGTAATGAAGGAGTGCATTCCAGGCATGAGGGATAGCAAGTGTAAAGGAATGCCAGTGAAACTAGCACTGATACAGTGCTTAAGTCTTGCAAAGTATTTTGCTTGTGTAGATTCATTTGATCCTCACAACAACCCTGTGAAGTTCACAATTATCCCCATTTTCCAGATGAGGAAACTTAGGCTTTAATCACTTTCCTGAGGTCACACAGTGAGTGCTTGAAGAAGGATGAAAACTTAGATCCATTACACTAAGTCCCATCTCCCATCCTCTATTGACTGGACCCCCTAATGTCACTAGCATGGCAGATAGAGGGTCTTGTGTGAGGAACAGTAGGAAGCAGAGGATCCTTGAACACTTCAGGTAAATGAAGTTTTCTGTGGACACATGAGGCCTCAACTTAGTTTAAATTATATTCTCTAAATAAGACTATCAACTTAACAATCCCTCTTGAATAAAGTCTCAAGTATGTGCAGCTGGCTTTTGGAGCATGGCTTAGAGTCAGGCCCAAATGATGCCTACATCTCCTAAGCATCTACTAAGATGCTTGCCCCATCCTCACAGAAGGGATTCAAAACTAATAAAAGAGAAAAATTCACAAGGGCATGAGGACTAGCAATATGCATGTATGGAATTCTATGCCTACATGAATGGGGTTCCTCTTAGTAAGAGTACTCCCTACAGATGCAGATCTCTACTCCTCTCTGGCTTAGTAGAAAGTGTTCAAGAGCTGTTCCTGCTGGAAAATTCAAAGCCAACGTGACTGTAGAAAAGCTGGTATTGAGTCCCTCCTAACATAGCTGGTTCATCCCTGTACCCATAATGAAAAACCTCCCATCTTGATTGTTCCTTCCAGAGCTCAACTGGCAAAGGCATCAAGAAACCAAGTCATCTCCATGTCATTCAAAATCTGCAGAGGGGGATTTTAGGCTATAAATACATACAAAGAGTCATACTGATATCGACTTCCAGTTCAAACTTGACCAAGTGACCCTACCTCTCCAGGCCTCATTTTCCTCCCTTGCAAAAAGCAGGATTTGGACAATCTGGGTTCAAAATCCAGGGCTTTATTAATGTTAGTGTGGTCTATGTGTATCATATATGTAACTGCCTATGAATGTGATACAGAGAATATATATGTACCTAGTTATGTGTTCTCTCTTCTAATAAAAGGGGAGCTCCTGGAGAACAGAGGTGATGTTTTCAGCTTTCTTTGAGTCCCTGGGGCCAAATGCAGAACTTGACAGACAGAATTAGTAATTGCTAACTGACTGGCTATGTAAGTTGTAGGCTCTTAAGAGGCAGAGAATGATATAAATGACAAAAGGATTCAAAGAGGAGAGGACATAAGCATTGCTAATTCGACGAGGCTTACCATAAGAAATATATTTGGCCAACAAGGTAAACAAGGCAAAAACTTCAACATCACAGAAGCAAACTGTGTTCTCATTCTAGCTCTCCTGACGTGTTGAATAAGTATTTGAGTTTGTACTCCACAAACATATCCTCTGCTCATTTTAATGAGGATGTGTATTGCATAATATCATGGCAAAGATGGTTAAAATATAAGTTGTTTTTGGAAACACAGTAAAGAAATCATTACAACCAGATAAGTATCAGTACTGGTGCGAGGCATTGGTCTGCCCTAGGCAAGGTTTGAAAATTGTACACGCTTTTGAGTTTGGAAGTTGTATCCTGTGTGTTTTACTGTTGATGAGAGGTTTTCAGCCAACACTCGAATCCATGTACTTTTAATTATTCCAGAAACTAAATATCTGTGGGCAATGGAGGGTGAAAATGCTTGGCATCAAAATTGGGTATTTATCCAAAATAATATGAAAAGTGCCTCTGATGGAATCCAACCTCTAGCCTTAGCCCTTCCTTCATATAATCTACCTCCCACTCTGAGAAGGATGATCTGCTAGTTTCAGAAGGATTTTGACTAGAATATGCCTGACCAAAGAAGAAGCAAATGTCCATCTGAACTGTACAAGACAGAATAATGAGGGTTGAATTACATGGTGGAAATCATAACTACATGGGAATAACTCATTAGCTTTGTTTCATCTTACAATGTGCCCATTGAAGGCTGAATTGCAAATTTGTCTCACTTCTTTTGTTGGCCTAAAAGTGTTTACATGAACACAACTGTCATGTCTCTGGATTTTAAGACTTGATAACTATAATATATCAGATTTGTGTAATTACTGCAGGAGTTTGGTTTCAGGGCTTTTGTTCAATTGTTCAGTTGTGTTTGACATTTTGTGACCCCATTTGGGGTTTTCTTGGCAATGATAATGGGGTGATTTACCATTTCCTTCTCCAGTCCATTTTTTAACAGATGAAGAAACTGAGGCAAACTGGGTTAAGTGACTTGCTTAGGGCCACACAGTTAGTAATTATCTGAAGCCAGATTTGAAACCCAGGGAGATGAGTCTTTCTGACTCCAGGCCTGGCACTCTATACACAGACTGGGAAATGAACATGTCAATCCTTGGGAGATATGGGGTAGGATGAACACCTAGACAATTGCATTCTTTGTGTAAGTCTGGGTACCTAGAACTTAACATTGGTGTGCCCACTGCAGAACTCAGCCACAGGAATATGGGCTCTGAGTTTGGGAGGAATGTGTTCAAATGGGTATGAGGGTGATTCTGTACTAAACAGGGCCAGAGGGAAAACACTGAGGGAAAAGTAGAGCCTTTAGGTAATTGCCTCAGACCAAGATTTAGTTGCTGACAGTAGTAGGTTACAATGGTAGCCTTGAAGCCACAAACTCCATCCCATCCCTACATATACACTCCACTGAAGGTGACTTGGTCCAAGATAGCAGGCTTCATTTGTGTGAGGGTTCCAAGTTCATTGTTGCTTTCTTTTCTTAATAAAATAAAAAAATCTTTTGTTTCTCCATCCAGATATATTTCCCCATCCCTTGTAACTAACTAACCAACCAACCAAATGAATAAATAAAAGAGATGAAAACAAACAAATAAACAAAAATGCAGTTTGGCAACTCCACCCAACACATCACTCTCAGTCTAACAGTGTCCATATCCCCCCACATCTGTAAAGAAGGGAGGGAGGTACAATTTCTCCTTTCTTCCTCTAGGGTCAAGCTGGATCTTCATAAGTACATATTGCCCATTTATTTTCACTGTGACTACCACAAGTTAATGAACTAAGCTTGTAGGTACTAGGCTGTACAAATGGACCCTTGTGGTTATGCAAGTGTGTGTGCACATGTGCATGCATGCCTGAGTGCTTGGATGTATTTGACTATAAGCTTCTGAGTAGTTACGTGTTTGATGTCAAATACTGACTAAATTATTGACTATACACTTCTGAGTATAGAGGGATATTTGGTGATTTTTTTTCTTCACATACCAGTATTGGATAGATTTATTTTTGTGTTTTATAATTGAAACCATTGATGAACAGAGAGATTTTAGGACTTTTTGAAGGCATCTACACAGGGAAGGAAGGATTAGGTAACAAAGCAAAACAAAAAAGTAGGGGGAGTAAGGGTAAGAAACAAAAGTAATTATTCATTTCGTAAGACAATGTCGCATGTCTGAAATGTATACTTGTTTAACTTTGGAAATTCATGTTAGTATCTTTCCTAGAAAATAATAGGGGTGTCTCACTTTATGTAATAGATAGATCTTTGAAAAGTTATTCATGCATAAAAAGTTGGCCAAAATCTGAGTTATAGAAAAGCAACAGCCCCACCCCTAAGGAAGGTTGCTATTAGAAATACTGCATGGCCAGTTCACTGGAAAATGTTGGGTCTTTCTTGTTAAAATGATTATTTATTCCCTAATATCAGGGACATATCAGATCTTTGGTCTGTGATGAAGCTAATAATCAATCAGGAAGCATTTAGTAGGCCCCACTATATGTCTGGCACTGTGTTAAACATACTATAAGAAGAGCAGAGAAACATCAATGACAAGTGATATGTGGTTGCTGCCAAGTTTGCAAAGCTCTTTATGTTGTCAGTGAGTTTATCCGCAATTCAACAAGCATTTGCTGTCAGATGCTGGGTGTACAAAAGAAAGTTGAAAATGGCCCTGCCCTCAGGAAGCTCAAATTCTAATGGGATAGAAATGTATAAATAATTACATCCATGGAAGATTCCTATATAGAATAACCACAAAGCCACAGCAGGGATTGGGAAATCCCTTTTACAAAAGGTAGTTTGGGTTGAATCTTGAAAGAAGTCAGGAAACCAAGACAAGGAGGTGAGGAAGGAGAACATTTGAAGCATGGAGGGGAACTTAGTATCATGAAAGAGGAAGAGCAAGAAGGCAAGCGGTGTTGCATCATGGAAAAATATTGAAGAGAGGAAGGTCTAAGGCTGGAAAGGTATGAAAGGGCTTGGTTATGAAGGACTTCAAATGACAGAAAATGTACTTAATCCTAGTAATAGTAGATGAATGAAGGATACAGTGGAGTAGAGAGAATTGAGGCAGACACCCATTGGAATGGTTGGTACAGCAAGAATCTAGATAAATTAATGAGGGACTGAACAAAGGTGGGTGTTCTGTGAGTGGAGACAAGGGCACATTTTTGAGAGTTGTGAAGGTTGAAATGATAAGACAGCAACAGATCGGCTGTATGGGAGCAAAAGGATGACACTGAGGTCGTGAGTCCAGGTGACTGGGAGGCTTGTGGGGTCCTTGAGCCTGACAGAAAAGGTCAGAGTGGGGGAGGGTTTGAGGTGAGGGGAAGATAACGATCGTGGTTTGGATATGGTGAGTGTGATGTGCCTGTAAGACAACCAATTCAGAATGTCCAGATCTGTTCCTTAGTAGTGCCAAATCTTCATCTCTAGCAGAGAGATTAAAAGGATGAGAATTGAGAAAAGATCATTAGGATTGTCAACCAAGAAGGCATTGGTAACTTTACAGAGGACAAGCCATCCTCTGCTCGGCTGTCCAACTGATTTTCCCATGTCACCCGCCTATCAATAAATTTCCAGTAGCTCCCTATTTCTTCCAGGCTCAGATACAGCATCCCTCGTCTTTTAAAGTGTTTCATAAGTTGCTCCTTCCTACCTTTCCAGTGTTCTTCAACCTCCCTCCCCCCCATTTACTCTGTTAGCCAGGCACACTGGCCTCTTTGTTCTTCTTGGTACTCTAAAGTCTTATCTCTCAGCTCCAAGCATTTTCACTGGTGACGGTCACAGATGGAACTCTTCTGTTTCATCTCTACTTCCTAGCTTCTTTCCATTCCCAGCTAAAATTCCACCTTTTGCACAAAGACTTTCTCCATCCTTCCCTCTGAGATTGTCTTGAAAATAGCTGCTATACAGCTTATTGTGGCACAGTTGTTTACATTCTGTCTCTTCCATTAGATTGGGAGCTCTTGAGAGCACACACTGGCATTCTTTGTAGCCCCAGCACTTAGCACAGGGCCAGGCACATTGTAGACTCTCAGTAAATGCTAGCCAATTAACTAGCTGATGGTTTTAATTAAACAAAGAGGTTAAGAGCCTGAATATATATGGTCAAGAAGAGAGGAGACTAAGTGGAGGTACCAAATGTTGATGGTTTTCCCCAGGAATTTAGCCACAAGAAAGAGAACAAACTCCTATTTGATTCTGACAATAACAGATGAAGTATGAGATCAGGTATTACTACTTCTACCTCAAAGATGAAGAAATTGAGATACAAAGGGGGGGTGGGGATTGTGACTTGTCCAGGGCCACATGGCAAGGTAATGTTGAAGGCAGGATTGTAGCCCAGGACTCTCCTGATTGCAGAGTCAACTTTCTTCTCCTTGACTATGTTACTTTTGATCCAATCCATTCCTCTCATTTTATCCTGCTCAGAGAAGGGATGTGACTTGATCCAAGTCAGACAGGAGGAGAGCCAAGATTCAACCTCAGCTCCCTCTGCTCCCAACATGGCCTCTTCTGCCTTCTCGGCCTGGCATGTTTTTACATGTACAGTTTACTGAGAGCATAGTATACATGCATTGCTTACCTCTTCTAGTGGGGAAAATTCCCAACCCCCAAATGCTGCTCAGCTACAGTGACATTTGGTGGAAAGCAAGGAGCAATTCCTTGAAGATGTGTGTGTATGTGTGTGTATGTGTGTGTGGGGATCCATTTATAAGATCAGGCACTGATGACTTGTTTTTAATGATGACAGCCTTCTCACCATGTAACTTTTTGCTGCAGGCACTGCTGAAGATAGACTGCCATGGCTTGGTTGTGCATCTTATCCGGGAGACAGCGATTTTGACTTCAGCTGTCAAACTAGGGAAGGGCTGGAGAGAGCTAGCAGAAAAGCTAGTGAGACTCACAAAACAGCAAATTGAAGCATATGAGATCCCTCACCGAGGAAGAGCTGGAGAAGTTGCCATGGAGGTAAAAAAAATCTACTTGAATGTTTTTAAGCTTTGAGATTTCACTTGTCAAGAGATGGCCAAAGTACCCAAAGCAGGAAGATGCCAAGAGCTGACCTTACACATAGGACGAGTAGAAGGTGAAACCACCAATGTTTTATGCACTCCTCCTGTGGTGTCTGAAATGCCCTCATTACTTACTCCTCTGGGTAAAAGTATTGAAATAAATTCTTTACAATGTGAGAGCCATTTGGGAGGGCTGATGAGTTATTCATGCTTGGCATCTCAAAAGAGAATGGGAGAGATGGAGACAGAGAGACAGAGACACACACAGAAATATTTTATTTCTGCCTTTCCCCTAATTATTGCTACTTACTCTGGGGAGAATGGTTGGGATACCGCCTCCCCCTGCCCAGTATCATCATGGGGATTTATTATATGTGATAATATTTGTAAATGAGTTAGTATAGGGCCTCCCACATAGTAGGTGCTTTATAAATTATTGTTTTGTTCCTCCTTCCAAGTGGAACTCCCCGATAGAACAAAAAGGTCAGTAAGAGATCAGGTAGATGTACAGTCAATAAAACATTGGAATCAGGATCAGAACAATCTAAGTTTAAATCCTCTTATACATTACGTATGTGACTCTTGGCAAGAGACTTAACCTCTCTTTGTGTCAGTTTGCTCACCTGTAAAAATGGGGGTTAGAATATCACCTATCTCCCAGTGCTGTTGTAAGGGGTAAATGAGATGATATTTATAAAATGTATGTGATATTATTTTTTCTTCTCTTTTTTTGGAAGGAGGGAAGGCAAGGCAATTGGGGTTAAGTGATTTGCCCAAGGTCACACAGCTAGTAAGTGTCAGGTATCTGAGTTTGGATTTGAACTCAGGTCCTCCTGACTCCAGGGCCGGTACTCTATTCACTGCGCCACCTAGCTGCCCATAGATGAAATGATTATTATTAGCTAAGTAAAACAAACCAAGCCATTGGCCACACCTGACAATATATGCCTCTTTCTGAATCAGTGGGCATCTGATTCTCTGCCAAGAAGGGGAAAGTATGTTTTAGCATCAGTCATGTGAACTTGAGGCTGATCATTGCAATGACCAGCATTTTGCTATCTTTTTTTTTTTAAAGCAATTGGGGTTAAGTAACTTGCTCAAGGTTACACAGCTAGTCATTATTTTATGTGTGGGTGCTCATTTTCTGAGGCCGGATTTGATCTCAGGTCATCCCAGCTCCGAGGCCAGCGCTCTTACTCACTGCGCCACCTAGCTGCCCCGATTTTGCTATCTTTTAATGGTTTTTTCTGTACATCATTGGGACTACTGAGTAAATCATGATGACCGATTGCTTCCATCTGCAAGAATTCATACAGGTCTTTCCAGTTTTCTCTGAATTATTGACATTACTCCTTCTTTAAAGAGAGGCCACAGGGAAAAAACCCTGGCTTTGGTATGAGAGGACCTGAATTCGTTTTCTAACGCTGACCCTTTCTACCTTTGTTACCTTAGGCAAGTCTCTCCAGCTATGTAAGCCCCAGTTTCCTCCTCATAAATGAAGGTATTGGATCAGATAACTCTGAGGTTTCTTCCAACTCTGTATCCATTACTCTCCATTAAGCATTTCTTGTGGAACACTATTATTCCATTTCCTGCCTCTTGCAGTGCTGTGACCTTGGCCAAGTAACCTAAACCTCCCTATGCCTCAGTCTTCTCATCTGTAAAAGGAGAGGGTTGGAATAAGTGACAGCTGAGGTTCCCTCCAGTCCTAGGTAGAGGTTCCTCTGATATTTCATCTTCATAGTCTGAAATTCATTCAGTCCTGTTTTGTTTCTATTTGTTTGCTTTTGTTTATATTTATTACAACAAAAATGTTGCTACAAATTATCCTGTCTATGTATGTATGCATGTGTGTATCCATCCATCCATCTCTAATCTTTCCTCTGCTTTTGGTCTGCATATGGCCAATAATGCCATCATCAAGTGAAAATGATATGAATTAGCAAATGCCTCGGAGCTTTGCTAATATAGCTCCAAATTATCCTCCAGAATGCCTGAGGCAATTCCCAGCTCCACAAATGGTTCGTTCATGTGCCTCTCCAACAGCTGCCATTTTTATTTTTTCACACCTTTGCCAATATGATTATTATACAGTGAAACCTCAGATTTGTCGATATATATATTTCTCTCATGATGAGGAATTTGGAGCATCTTTTCACATGGCTTTTGGTAGTTTGCATTTTGCCATTTAAAAACTTCCAGTTTTATTTCTCTTTAATATTTTATATTGAGAAATAAATGGCTTTTGTTCATTTTTATTCACATCAGTGATTATGCTTTTGAGGATAGGAAATTGATACAGATATTCTTAAAAAACAGAATTTAGGTAACCTACAATGAATAATTATCAAACTGGGTCCCTGACAAAAGTTGAAAAAATACATCTTAGTCACTTCATTGAAGAAGTGGGGGACTGTGAGTTGAGAATATTTCATAGACTGTAAGAATAACAGGAACCCATAAACAGATACAGAAGTCATATAGAACAATCAAAACAGTCCATCACCCTTTCCTTCTGCCCCCACACCTTGGGAAAGTAACTGAACATAAGGTTGCCCTCAAGTCAATGTCTTGACATTAAGTTTCTAGGTGTTTCTTGATAGATTATCTATTCTCTTTTAAAATAATCAATTTAGTGGCTCTCAACAAAAAAAATACAAAGCATGAGAAGATTATTTTGGGGAAAATTTTGTAAAATGGAAACTTTCATTAATTGCTATTGTTGTTCATTTGTCTTTCAATCATTGTAGCCCATTTGGGGTTTTCTTGGCAAAGATACTGAAGTAGTTTGCCAATTCCTTCTCCAGTTCATTTTATTGATGAGGAAACTGAGGTAAACAGTGTCACACAACTAGTAAGGGTCTGAGGCCAGATTTGAACTCAGAAGATGAGTATTCCTATCTCCAAGCCCATCATTCTATCTACTGCATCACTTAGCTGCCCTGTCTTTAATTACAATAAGTAAAGAATGAATTCTTGAGTACTCATCTATGGCCTTGTGATCTCTTGCATGTAGATGTCCTCTCTAGCAGAGTAGATCATAATGCATTTCTCCCTTCACATCTTGTATGGCTCCAGGCCATACTCTCCTATAAATCCTCCAAAGGGCATCCACCCAGTCTACCAAGAGCTTTATTCTGAATCTCTTGACACTACATTTGTGTCAGTTTAGCATGTGGGCTGCTCGTTGTTAACCTCAACATGAACCTGACCTTTTTTCTTTTCTGGTCATATGTTTTCAATTTCCTTATGTAGAATAATACTTATGGTCCCCAGTTCCATGGCTGTTCAAGGCACTGTGTCTGGGCCCCATCCAGCTTGATTTCTTTTGATTCGCATTGTTACCATGATGATTATTGACTACTAAGGAAGCACCTTCTTTGTCCCATGAGAAATATCTACCTTCTGTAATCATCTAAGAGATCTTTTTCTCAACCCTGAGTATAAGAGAATAGTTGTTTGTTCATTTTTATTCTTTTGCACAACAGAAGAGATGCAGTATGACTTAGTAAACAGAAAAGTTCTGGGTTTGGAGTGAGCTTATGAGTTAAGATCTTAGCTCTGACATTGAAGAGCTGTAAGACCCAAATAACCTCACTGAGCCACAGGTGATGTCCTAGTGCTTAACTTCTAGGTCATAGATATGCTGTGATTGACATTGGCAAAGGGAATTCCCATGCTAGATGTGGGCCAAATGTACACCAAGAAAACCATGCACATTTCCACTCAGTGAGGAAGATGGTGGTGAAGGTCACCATGCGCGACATATTTTGTTGTATTTTGGGTTTATCATGGGCCGCTGCATTTGAGACTGATACAGAATGAAGTCTAAGATGGTTAAGGTCTTCTCTTGGCTGTGTAGGTCTGAGGACCCCAACTCTCACGTGTCCTTTTGACATTCTCCTCTTCCTTTTCATTTCTGAGCCCCTGGTCTCATGATGAGGGTGATGAGATACATGATGATCACAGGGAACTGAAAGTTCTGATCATTGTAGCCCTGGAATGCACGGAATTATCCTTTAAATTTCAAGAGCATTCTTCATGACTTTATTAACAAAATTCTGAACTGGTGCTCACCTTGCTCGTGCCAACACTTGCTTTTTAGAAGATAATATGAATAGTGGGTAACAGTCAGTTTTATTCCCATATTTCTGGTCATGCAATGCCTTGCACCTTCCCCTCCCTCACCTTGCAATGAGTTTTTCATGTTTCTTGCTTCCTCTTGCTCCCCACCCCCAATCACTTATCATATTCTGCAAATTTTAACTATGCAATATCCTTCAAATTCATTCCTTCTCTCCACTGACAAATACCCACCAAGCACAGGCCCTCATTATTTCTTATTCCACTCTTTAATCCCTCTAATATGTCATTTATTGCTAAAAAATAAAATTTCCAAAGGCACAGATCTGTCTATGTAACTCTCCTACTCAAAAGTCTTCAATGGCTCCCTATCACCTGTAGGATAAAATAGAAAGACCCAAGTCTGGTCTTTGAAACTTAGTCCAATCTACCTTTTCAACCTTATCACATGTTGCCCTTCTTCAGGCCTACCATATCCCAGCCAATTCAAATGACTCAGCTTCCCCTTGCCGAACTATGGGCAGCTATTACAAGTCGTCCTACATGCCTGGAGCACCCTCCCTCCTCATCCTTTACCTTCTGGATCCTTCCTCTGAGTTTCAGATCACATAACATTTCCTCTGTGACACCTTCTTTGATCCCTTCCTCATACTCCTCCACTCCACTTCAATTGTCTGCTTCCTTCCTCCTTAGTCCTTCCAAGAGCACTTAGAATTTGGGCCCTGATCATACCTACTCTGGACTGCTCAATGTGGTATTGAGTATTTTAATCCCTGCTTTACAAATTGGGAAATGAAAACCTAGACATTGGCTTACTCATTGGCACTTAGCTAGTAAGGTTTGGAGCTGGGGAAGACCCTGTGCTTTCTCTCTTCTAATCAAGGTCGCAGCCAAGGGGATCTTTGTCACCCTCAATAAAGACAGCAATGGTTCACATTGCTTTTTTTTTTAACAAATGCTTTATTAACTCCTGGTTTACATCAACAATTTCTGCCAGATTTTGAGTTACAATTTTTTCCCCATTTTTCCCATTTAATTTAATTTGAAACATTAAAACTTTGAATTTCAGATCCATTCCCTTCCTCCCTTGTCACCCATTCCCTCTGAGAAGATAAGCAATTCAGCATGTGTTGTACATATATAGCTATGCAAAACATTACCATAGTAGATGTATTGTAAAAGGCTGCTTATATTTCCCTCCCACCCATTCCACCCCCCACCTGGTACATTCCCTACTTTGATCCTGTCCCTCTTCAAAAGTGGGTACTTACAATTTCCCCTCCCCCTAGAATGTCCTCCCCTCCATCATCCCCCCCTCTCATCTCCCTTCCCCCTACTCTCCAGCAGGGTGAGATATCCCATTTAGTATGTATGTCAATCTCTCCCTGAGCCAAAATCAATGAGAATATGGTTTTGACTTTTTGCCTCCCTGTTCTTCCCCTCCCCTGCAACCACTTCCCCTTGCTTCTTCTATATGAGATAGTTTACCCTACCCTGTCTCTCCCCATCTCTTCTTGCCACTTTCCTCTCTCACCTCATAACTTCACCCCTTAAGTATCATCCCTTCCCACCAAATTCAACTTGTGCCCTCTATCCATGTATAAGTATAAACATATATACACACATTCACATATGTATTCATGTGCCCATATGTCCTTCTTCAATTATTTTCACACTGAGAAAGGTTTCATCAGTCACAGTTATTGTTTTTCCATGTAGGAATGTAAATAGTTCAACTTTGATAAGTTCCTTTTGATTTCTTTTCCCTGATTACCTTCTCAAGCATCTCTTGCTTCTTGTGTCTGAATGTCAGATTTTCTATTCAACTCTGTTTTTTTCCTCAAGAATGCTTGGAAGTCCTCTATTCCAATGAATGACCATATTTTCCCCTGAAACAAAATACTCAGTTTTGCTGGGTAGGTGATTCTTGGTTTTAATCCCAGCTCTATTGCCCTCTGGAATATCATATTCCATGCCCTTCAGTCCCTCAGTGTAGAAGCTGCCAGGTCCTGTGCTATTCTGATTGTGTTTCCACAATATTGAAATTATTTCTTCCTGGCTGTTTGTAGTATTTTCTCTTTGATCTGGGAATTCTGGAACCTGGCTATGATATTCCTGCGAGTTTTCTTTTTAGGATCTTTTTCAGAAGGTGTTCCGTGGATTCTTTCAACCTCTATTTTGCCCTCTGGGTCTAAGACATCAGGGCAGTTTTCCTTGAGAACTTCTTGAAGGGTGATTTCTAGGTTCTTTCTTTGATCATGGCTTTCAGGTAGCCCAATAATTTTTAAATTATCTCTCCTGGATCTATTTTCCAGGTCAGTGGTTTTTCCCATGAGATATTTCACATTGCTTTCTATTTTTGTTATTTGTTTGGATCTGTTTAATAGCATCATGATTTCTCATAAAGTCATTAGCTTCCATTTGCTCCAGACTAACTCTGAAGGAATGAACCTCCTCAGTGAGCTTTTGAGATTCTTTTTCCATCTGGCAAATTTGGCTTTTTAAGGCATTCTTCTCCTCGTTGCCCTTTTGGGCCTCCTTTGCCATTTGAGTTAGTCTATTTTTAAGGTGTTATTTTCCTCAGTCAGGCTGTTGACCTCCATTTCATACTTTTCCTACATCCTTCTCATTTCTCTTCCCAATTTTTCCTTCACTTATCTTATTTCATTTTTTAAATCCTTCTTAAGGTCCTCTATGGCCTGTAACCTGCTCGTATTTTCATTTGGTGCTTTTGGAGCAGGATTTCTGACCTCCCAGTCCTCCTCCTGTTCCATGCTTCAATCCTCTTTGCCCCCAAAATAGGAGTCTAATGTTGACTTTTTCTGTTTATTGTGTTTCCTTTGCCTAGGCATGTTGCCACTTAATTACTTGACTTTTGGGGCTTGTTGCCACAGTGGGACTCTGCCACCAGACAGGGGAGATTCAGTCCCAAACGTTGGGGTCTTCACAACTTTTGGAATTGGGTTGCCTCTGTAAAGCCTTCACACACTCTGGCAGGTTGGATACCCATCCCAGACCTTCCCCCCAGATCACAATCCAGATCCAAGCAGGTTAAAGCAAGAGCACTTAACCCCCAAGACTGATCACTAGTTCTCCCTACAGTTCGCAGACTAGGAGCTGAAGCTGCCACTGAAGCTGCAAAATGGCACGTCTCCTCAGCTGCTTCTAGCCCTCAGGGGAGGAAGCCGATGCATTCCCCAAATACTGGTCTCAACGTCCATATGGCACTAACCTCTCACTTTGTCCTAGGCATGTCTATGTTTATAATTCTGGAATCACCACAGCTTCTAGTGTTCTGGGGTCCCTCCAGCCAGCCACTGTCCTGGCCCCCCTGGGGCTAAAATCACAACTCATGCAGACCAGGGCTTGGCTCGCCACATGCTGCGCTGTTGGCTCCCAGAGCGCTGTGCTGACCACTCCCTGCAGGGCTGCTGGGCTCTCCTCAGTTGAAGGTTAGCTTCTCTGTGTCATTCTGTGGGTGCTGGGGCTCCAGAATTTGTTCATAGTCCCCTTTTACGTTGTTTGGAGGTGATCTGGGGGGAGAGTGCCTTGGAAGTACTGTTTCTACTCTGCCATCTTGGCTCTGCTCCCCCCCAAACACATCATTCCCTTTTTTGGCCACACTTCTCGATGGCCCAAAGTCTGTCAGCAGCTTGACTAGCCCATTGTCTGTCAGCACAAAGGAACTCTGGAGGACTGTCATTCTACCTATTTCTTTGCCATGCTCTTTGCTGAGTTGATGCCAGAAGGAGGCCTGGGGCTCTCCTGCTTTGGAAGAGCTGATGCAGCAAGAGACACTGAAAAATCCTCCAACTGCTCCCTTGCTACCTGGTACAGAACAGAGGGAAAAGGCAACTTCCCTCCCTGTGATGCACTAGCTGTTTTCTCTTAGATGGCTAGTGCAGCTCCAGGCAGCCCCCGCGACTTCAGCTTTTTTTCTCTTCTTTTCTCGCCCTTCCTTCTTCTTTCTCTTCTCTCTCTGCCTTAGTCCCCCAGTTCTAATAGATGGACAGGGCTTTGGGCCACATGGCTGTAGTTGGGGACAGGGGAAAGGAATGGGACGTTCTCTTTCCCCACTTCAATCCTTGTTCCCTTCTTTTTTTCTTCTTTTTTTGTGTGTGTGTGTGTGTGTGTGTTTTTTTTTGTTCCCTTTTTTTAATGCCTATGTACCTCAACTCCATTCTAGTGTCAAATATATTTGTTGGCAAATATATTACTGATAGTTTGGTGACTCTGTGGATAGAGTGCCAGGTCTAGAGTCATGCAGACCTGAATTCAAATCTAGCCTTAGATGCTAACTCTGTTACCATGGGGAAGTCACTTAATCACTCTGCCCCAAATTCCTCATCTGTAAAATGGATATAAAAAAATCAAATGAGATAATAATTGTGAGGATCTAATGAGATAAACACAACTTCTGGCTCATAGTAAGTACTATACAATATTAGCTTTCATCATCATTATTAATTATGTGCCTGTTATAAAATTTGTTGTGGGGTTTATTGGCCATGTATGTGCGTATACATATAGATACACACATAGACAGCTTTTTGTAAGGCCTGCACTGTTCACTGCCTGCTGTGAGGAAGGGGCTAGAAAAGGTGCCCTAAAATTTTATACTTCACAGAAGCTAACCCGGGCCTCTTTACCATGGCAGGCTGGGATCCTACTCTGTGATTAAATATGAATAAATGTACAAAAACACTTTTGAAGATGATTTCCATTGGTGCATAGAATTGTATACACTTATGGACAACAAGAAATCCAGAAGATCAAAAATATGAACAGCCCTTGTTGCAAGAGGATGTAGTAGATATAACATCCAAATAGTAACCCTAAGTGAAACAAGGCTGCCAAATGAGGCCCAGCTTACTGAAGTTGGAGCTAGATACAGGTTTTCTCGAATGGCCACAGTGAAGGGGAGCACTGTGAAACTAGTGTTGGTATTTCAATCAAAACTAATCTAGTCAACAAGCTTGTATGCCTACCAAAAGGAATGAACAACAGGCTCAAGACAACGCAATTGGCCCTGGCAAGGAAATACTATGACGCCATCATTAGTGCATATGCTTTCACCATGGTAAACCGTAATGAGATTAAGGGAAAATTTTATGAAGACCTGGACACCCTTATAATCAATGAACCAGAAGAGGGCAAGTTTATAATT